>JAPFBL010000735.1:0-10000 GCA_026182355.1 Hermatobates lingyangjiaoensis
GCATAACGTAAACATCTAAATGGGATATAATTATTAGCCTGTCATTCCTGAGGTAGTACAGATAGTGATTGAAGGACATATCAATTTATAAGCTTATTTTTGTACATCACAAATAATTTATTATTTGCAAATAATTTCATTAGTATAACTACAGCAGTAATAACATTTTTGAAACCAAAGTGAACATTTCTTGAAACGAAATAGTATCCTAAAGAGAACATGGCTATTGTTCAAATAGCCAGTAGATTTCTTACATCGTTTACTTGAATACTTCTACATTGAATTTAATGTAAAATTTTCAAATTTGAAACAGTAAAATACTCTTTTTTTCTCTGAAAAACTTCTTAAACAGCGAAGAAAATGTTGTTTTAAGGTGATTTGTTAATTAAAGATGTACGATAATTACAGTTATTAATCTCTAAACGAAAGATTTCAATTTTGAATTATCTTTTACATTTTTGGTTTTTAACAGAATTATTATACTGGGAATTTTATGGCTTCTTAGTATTTAATAAGATCATTTTCCTTCCCCTTTGTCAAATAACATATATACGAATTTTTTTTTAATGAGTGTTATCATTTACCTCCACAATATTATTCCTCTTACATCTCATATAAGTCAATAAACAATTTAAATTATTCCTTTATAAATATCAATTTTATCTCAGTGGATTTGCTCAAAAAATTTCTAAGTCAATGTAAACAATGCAAAAAAATACAAAAAATTCGACAAGTATAGCAGGTGATCTCTTAGTCTAGAATAAACAAACAGTTTTTATATCGTTATTGCTCTTTCCCGTAATTGAAACTTCATGAATTTTTTTTTGTGAATTGCTAATTTTTTGTTCCATTTTTGGTCAAATTTTCATTTTTTTTTAACGAGGCGTTTAGCGTCAAAAAATCATTTTCTGAAAACACAAATCGTACTGTAACGCCTCTTTAGCGAAAGTAATTTACAAAAAAAATATCTCAACTCATTCGCCATATAATGTTCTATTTGTAGACATAGTTTCATTTTTGTCCGTCAAACAGTATGGCTTGTATCGCTCTCACAAGGTTTGAGATTGAATTATAAGTCAAAATTTTTACATTTTATTGAAAAAAAAATATTTCCTGTTGTCTTAAAATTCTGAATATATTTTTCGTTTGTTGCATTTGTAACTTCAAAGATAATGTCAAAATTTCAAAACTTTAGGGTTATCACTTTAGGAGAAATAAATGTTTAAAAAAAAAACGGTTTTTGGCAAAAAAAGTGCTTTCCCATCATGCATAATTCTTCCCAAACAATAGGGATTTCGTCTAAATGGGGCCCATTTTTGTGTAAAATATCAACTTGATCCATCAAAGATTCTGGACCGTAGCGTGGTAACAAGCAATGCTAACACACGCACCACCCACCCACCCACCCCCACCCACCCACACACACACAGACATCATCGTAAAAAGTCATAAAACGACTTTGGGACCTCAAAACATGTAATTCCGTCAAAATCTCGAGATCGAATTTTTTCACGATCACTATTTTTACTTATAGTAAAGTAAAAAAATGAAAATATATTATTGATTATAAGAGATGTAAGAGGAATAATATTGTGCAGGTAAATGATAACACTCATTAAAAAAAATTCGTATATATGTTATTTGACAAAGGGGAAGGAAAATGATCTTATTAAATACTAAGAAGCCATAAAATTCCCAGTATAATAATTCTGTAAAAACCAAAAATGTAAAAGATAATTCAAAATTGAAATCTTTCGTTTAGAGATTAATAACTGTAATTATCGTACATCTTTAATTAACAAATCACCTTAAAACAACATTTTCTTCGCTGTTTAAGAAGTTTTTCAGAGAAAAAAAGAGTATTTTACTGTTTCAAATTTGAAAATTTGACATTAATATTCAATGTAAAGGATGTCAAGTAAACGATGTAAGAAATCTACTGGCTATTTGAACAATAGCCAAGTTCTCTTGTAGGATACTATTTCGTTTCAAGAAATGTTCACTTTGGTTTTTCAAAAATGTTATTACTGCTGTAGTTATATAATGTAATTATTTGCAAAAATAAATTATTTGTGATGTACAAAAATAAGCTTATAAATTGATATGTACTTCAATCACTATCTGTACTACCTCAGGAATGACAGGCTAATAATTATATCCCATTTAGATGTTTACGTTATGCTTAAATGAGACGTTATGTTTTATATACTCAAGAAATTTGACATTAAGTTACTTATAGTAAAGTAGAGTGTAGGCCACTCCAGATTTTTTTTTATCTCAACCACATATATTTAACACTATTTTCCTTTTTTATTAATGTTTTGTCTATCTTCAAACATGAAAACACATTTCAATCCGACGTTTGACATAGCCCTAAAGATGTTTATAAATACAGACGAAATATCGGCTTAAAGGTGTTTTATTTCTTGAAGCTATACCAAACTTCGATAAAAAAGGAAATTGTATAATTATAATCTAATCATATTACGGCATTGTTTAAGGTCTTTCAAATAAAGTTTAATGTAAGTTGCCAGTTTTTTGAAATCTAAATAAAGCAATCTAAATGCCTTATGTTTATTCTGATTTTAAGTTTTCTGTTATCATTGTGATAACGCCTTCTATATTTATTCATATTAATAGCCAGCTAATGTAACCACGCGATAATAGTTGATGTAGAGAAATATAATCAATATTTTAATTCCTATAAAATAACCGCGGGAAAAAATTGAACACAAAACAGACTCAATTCATTCATATCTTATTATAGACCAGTAAAAGTTCAATACACTACAAAACTAATTTGCTGCCCTCTTTGAGGGTTATCTGGTAAAAAAAAACTGAATTCTGTCTTCTAACGTTTCGAAAATTGATATTTTTATTATCAAGGATACAAGAAAATATACTGGACCTCGAATTTCCCTAGTAATAGACAGGTCTGGAAATTGGTAACACTGGTAAATGGTAGACTAATGGTGGGCAGGGTAGGCTAACAAGACGTACCATATACATAACCTCACTAAAAGAAGAACTAGGCTATCTCAATTTCATTTATTTTAGCTCGCTATACATTTAATTTAAATAAATACCATTATTAAATACAATAAGCTTAATAATGAACAAAGAAGAAGGTATAGTTTGCTTAAGATAACGAAATTGGAGTAACCTTGGCTTTTGGGTCTCACACTGCCCTCATTGTGAATTACCTATACCCCGGATGATAGATAAGTTATGCTATTCGGAAGAAAAAAAGTACAAAAACTTGAAAGTCCAGTGTACAAAATCTATTATTAGTAATTAAAAAAAAACATTGGATTAAAACATATAAACATGATAATAATTAATCATTAATTATGATTAAGTTAGGTTCTAAAACGATTTCACATAAACACGTGAAATAAACAATCAATGATCAAACCACAATAAGAAATGGGAAAACAAGACTAAGATCTTTCAACCGTAACAAGCGGTCTTCGTCAGAGTTGGGTTTTTGACTCTGACGAAGACTGCTTGTTACGGTTGAAAGATCTTAGTCTTGTTTTCCCATTTCTTATTGTGGTTTGATCATTAGGTTCTAAATAACCGAAGCAATGATCTGAAAAGGTTATAGAGTTGATTTGATAGAGTATGAGAGTTAACAAATAAGTAATAGAACATATTTTAAGATAAAAAATTATGAAATCAACATATGAGAGGAGTAGGAAAGGGTAAAAACAATAGGTAACAATATATTGTAACGTATACCGTCTTTTGCCAAAAAATAAGACACTGTCTTATTTTCTTTATAGGCACAAAATACGTGCTAGGGCTTATTTTTGTGGGGAGGGCTTCAAGTAGATAAGTAGAAGTATATATTTTTGTTTAATAACAATTTATATAAATAAATTTAAATTTATTTAATTACAGCTTTCTCATCTTCATCTGGAACATATTAATAAATTATTAAATTTGTTATAATTTTCTGATTTTCCTCTAAATTCTTTTCGTGTAGAATCATTGGTCTGAACCTCTCATGTCTTGCAATATAGCTATAATTTTTAAAGAACTAGGGCTTATTTTCTGAAAAAGACGGTAGTAAAAATTATTTCTACTCATTCTCATACTCCATAGTAACAGCTATATAACCTCCTCAGATCAAAGCCTGAGTTAGAATCTACCGTTTTTTAACTCCTACACTTAGTGTAAAGTTATGATAAATTATTACCATTTCTTCTATGTTTTCATCCGATATTCTTTTCGTTACTAATAATAAATTATGCATTTTCTTGTAACCTTGATGATAAAAATATAAATTTTTTAAAGTCTGAAGTCAGAGTTGAGTTTTTTGACCAGATGACCTTCAAGAAGTTGAGCAATATTGGTTGTATAGTGTACAAAACATACTGTTAAGAAGGTAGTGACGTAATTAATTTTCAAAGCATAATAGTATAAATCAACAGTAAAAACTGTAATCTCTTGAAATTGTTAATTCGATTAAATATTTAAATAAAATATCTTCTTGAAATTTTCAACTGTCTGACTATCTGATACAGTTGGATAATTGAAATAGTTCTAGAGGTTTTAATTAAGAATAATGACTTGAGGGATTTATTTGAGATTCCATCTAAAGGAAAAGCAACCAACCATAAGACAATAAAACTAACGAACTAAAAGAAAGGGTGCTTGAATAGTGATATTACTAGACAAAACTTTCTAAACTGTATTCATAAATATGTTATTTATTTAAAACACGAATACATTATAATATGTTTAAAATTTTTACTGCTTGGGTAGTCATGATTGAATATTAGTTTTTCAGTAAATAGTTGTACCTTAAGATTGAGTTTAATCTGTTCCAGACCCGAGCTCAGACCCAAAAAAACTCGGACCCCAAAACAATTATTTCACCTTTAAAACAGAGCGAATAGATTTAATCGTTCCAACCCTTGATAGTGCTCCCAATCTACCCCATAATAACTCCCGTAACTATTATATGTAGTGTACAGTACAGTATATTTGAATGTGAAACACCCTTATAATTAAAAATCTGAAATAAAAGATATAAGTTATTAATAACAATCAAAAATTAATACTGTAGTAATAGCACCGCCCACTAGACGTAAATTCTGAACCAAAACCTCCCGTATTTCTAATAACCGCCGCGCAAGCCAAGCTCGTGTTTCAAAATTTAGCTCAGATTTCAAGAACAAATTCAGTTCGAATTTGGGCTGAGATTGCGAAAAATTCGTATCTTAAGCTGATCGTATCTCAAGATATCGTTGTAAATGAAAATAATGTTTAGCGTATATTATCTTTGTACAAGTTGAATCAGATATAAAGATTTTGTTTATCAAGTAGGCGAAACAGTTTGCGGGCTTACCTTTAGTACAGAAGATAGCAAGATTGATTCTTTGCCTTGACCCTAGGTTAACTTAGATTTCAATGGCAGTCCCACGAGAGAACAAACATTCAGCCTTTGTGATACCACACAGTGGTATCTTTTTTTTAAAGTTATTAATTCTTAACTATATCAAATAAATAAAAGTTAATTTTATTATATCATACCTAATATTCTACACACACACACACACACACACACAAATATATATATATATATATGAAAACAAACCACAAGGAAAAAAAAAAGAAAACAGATGGAAAAAATGCTCTGAGGCCTTTCAATTTATGTCATCAGAGAGCAAACAAGGTAAGAACTAGAAAGTAACATAAAAGGTATCATACCTTTTATGTTACTTTCTAGTTCTTACCTTGTTTGCTCTCTGATGACATAAATTGAAAGGCCTCAGAGCATTTTTTCCATCTGTTTTCTTTTTTTTTTTTCCTTGTGGTTTGTTTTCATTGATTGCGTCACGTGTTTATTGTGATTTATCTGCATATATATATATATATATAATATATATATATATATATATATATATAAGTGTAAATCGGCAGCAAATCTTGCATACAATTCTTGTATGCAAATATTGTTAAAAGTAGCAGCAGCTTCTGCTCACACGATTTTTTAGCTGATAGCCCCGATCTTGCGGGCGATTCTTCGAGAAGAAAATCGAGGCCACCAGCTCAAAAATCGTGAGAACAGAAGCTGCTGCTACTTTTAACAATATATAATATAAATAATATATATATATATATATAAATTATATAATTATATAAATATATAACAGATTCAATAATATATCGACCGTTAGATAGAATAGGTGTGTTCTCTAATCGGGGTTCGGTCAATTTTCCAGGATAAAAAATCAAACTCTCGTTGCCAACGTTTCGGTTTTATTTAAAACCTTTTTCATAGGCAGAAGTAAGAAATTTTTAACTAAGAAAATGAAATTTACATTATTTAAAGGAACAACAATGTTAACCGGACAAAACCTTCGACTAGACTGATATATATATATAACGATAACATCTATTCACGTCTCTGCTCCTTCGATCCACCTCCTTTTCCTTTTTCTCCTCTGCTGAAGACGGTAAGACAGCCGTAATGATCGAGAATCGAGTGTTATTAGTCCTCTTTTTTGTGTTTTTTGTGTTCTCTTATAGTTGTAACATTGATTATATATATATATATATATATATATTTATATATATATAATATATATATATATATATAATATAATATAATATAATAATAATAATATAACTATAATAATAAATATAATTAATTATAATAAGTTATATATATATATAACAAAAAAACGATTCTTCGAACTGAATAAACTGAATTTTTCAAAAGAACACATAGAAAGGAAATCACTGAACTCACTACTATATTTCGATGTCCTCGTCTTCAGGAAAAGAAGTGAATCGCTCCAAAGGCTGATAACGACTGACTTGGCGTTCGAACTGAAGCACTCAAACAGGGTAGTGTCCTATCATCAATCCTGTTCCTTCCTTTACCTCCTTCCATAGTAAACGCACCTACCCTATCTCTCACAAGACCTCTTGTACCTCTGGTAACTGCGTTTACCGTTTGGATTGCACCCAGTGTGATTCTTTTTATGTGGGTTTGGCTTCCACCAAGCTAAGCCTGCGTATAATAACAAGGTCATCCGTTGGCAAACTCAGTGACCTTCCCGTTGCTACTCATGCCAGCTCTCACGGACTCAGTTTTTGACTGTTTCCGTGTACAGGTCCAGGCAGAGATCAGACTAATTCGAAAGTTACTCTGAGAGCTTCAGAAGAAGCACTTATTAGTCTTCTGGGCGGTAGATCGGCTCCTGGGCTTAACCTCAATCGTTGATTTTTTTTTGTTAAAGTTGTTATCAGCTTTTAATTTTATTTTAGTTAAATGTTTTCATTTTTTAATTTTTATTTGGCTTGTATCTCTTTATCTTCCCTGTCTACCTTTCCTCCGAAAGTTGGCTACCCTGTTTGAGTGCTTCAGTTCGAACGCCAAGTCAGTCGTTATCAGCCTTTGGAGCGATTCACTTCTTTTCCTGAAGACGAGGACATCGAAATATAGTAGTGAGTTCAGTGATTTCCTTTCTATGTGTTCTTTTGAAAATTCTAGTTTATATATATATATATATATATATGATATTTATATATTTGATATATGTATCAACTTGATTAGAGTGTCTAACATTGAATTTATCTCAGTTCCAGAAGAAATTTTTAAACTTTTGAACTTAAAGGATAAATTCTACTTGGTTTTCTTGTCTTTTGTGTGCTAAATGACTATTGCAACGGATGGAAAATTCTTGTAGCTTTATATTTAAATCAAGAAGTTTTTTTGTTTTATGTATAGAGGTACCATCAGAGAAAATTATATCAATGCTCTGTTTTCTTCAAGTATCCAACTTTGCTCCAAGTATCCATTTTTAGTTTACTATAAGTATAGTATAGTGGCATGAAAAAATTCGATCACGAGATTTTGACAGATTTACATAATATGTCATAAATAGCTATATATTGATCACTTTTTTTTTCAAAATAATTACTGTCTTTAAGATATTTTTAAAGAAAGGATAGAAAAATTTAAGTAAAGATAGATTCACAAATTCTGATCACTATTCTTTAATAACTGTGCTGTTAATATTAAAAGTTTAGATCACTATTTGAACAATGAAAACTGATTGTTCTGCAACTTTTAACAACTGTTGAATGAATGAAGTAATTTTAAAACATAGCAGTGAAAGAAACTCATTTACATGAAGTGAAAAATCTTAAAATCTTGTTTTAAAGATTAAACACTGGTTTAATCATAGCAGAATTTTTTATACACACACAAACACATACACACACACACACACATCACACACACACACACACACACACACACACACACACACACACACACACACACACACACACACACACACACACACACACACACACATACACACCTACATACACAGACACACACAGAACAATTCGATAAAACTCTTTAATGTGACTTTTCTAATATACACATTTTTCAAACAGCTTCAAAACGTATTTACTTAAACGTTTAAATTAAACGTGAAAAAATTAAACGTATTAACTTTGAAAGAAAGGGTATCAACATTTTAACGTTAATATACAAAAGCTTTCATATTTCTATAGCTCATATAAAAGAATAATGAGAGTAAAACAAATTCAATAAGTTAATTTTTTGAAAAGAATCTTTAAAGGAACGGCGATAACTCATGTATGAGATGTTTTGTCATATATCTATCATATACATTTACCGACTTTAATACGAATTCAAAACCGAAGAGGAATTACACATAGGGTACGGAAACACACTTATAAATTCAAATTTTAGAGCAATCCGTTGTAGAGCAACTTGCCGTTGCTTCTACAACGTGCTTGGTCTCATATTCTCTTATCACCTGAAGACGAATTATTCGAAAATTTGAGTTTGTAAGTGTTTTCTTTTCACTGTGTGTTACACTTTTTTCGATTATGAACTCATATGGTGGCCAGTCTAGATCGTCTTTTCGATTTTATGGTAAATATACCGAATTTAACATATACCAATGTTAATGAAACTAACCAATAACCAAAATAACCAATGGTATGAATAATCAGTGAAACTAATAATTATCACTCCTTTGTACTTATTACAGCTCGTATGACATCTGTAACTATATGGGAAAGAAAACATTCATGACAACGTGTGAGTTGAATATTTGGCGTATATAATAGTTGCACTGAACACACAGTACTATTTATGTTTTACATTTCAAAGCATATTGAATTTAGAAATAGAAACAAATATATAAATTGATTGATATATATATATATACAGAAAAATTACAATAAATAAACACGTGATGCAATTAATGAAGTTTAAAACCCAATGGAAAAAGGAAAACAATAGAAATAAATGCTCTGAGACCTTTCGTCAACACATCGTCAGAGAGCAAGTGAACTAAAAAATAATAAATACTTGTTAACCTGGTTGATTGAAGTTTCTAGAATTGTTTGTAACCCTGAATGTGTTGAATGATGAAGAAGTCTTCATCTGTTTAATTAATTTCTAATATAAGTTCTTTATGAGTGCACTTTCCACAATATTTTTTCTTCTATCCTAACCTAGGACTTTATAAATTGGATGAAGTTTTGATTAGCGGAATAATTAAACAGATGAATACTTCTTCATCATTAAACACATTCAGAGTTACCAACAATTTTAGAAACTTCAATCAACCAGGTTAACAAGTATTTATTATTTTTTAGTTCACTTGCTCTCTGACGATGTGTTGACGAAAGGACTTAGAGCATTGTTTTCAAATTAGTTAGGTAAATTAATCCACATATTACATCAAGTGTTATTTTGATTATTATTCATATATATATATGGTCAAACAAGAATAATAAATGAAAAAAAAAGACTAAAATCTTTCAACCATATCAAGCAGTCTTCGTCAGAGACAATAACCCAACTGAGTTATGTCCTTCTTCATTTCTTATTGTATTTTAAACATTGATTGTTATTTCACGTGTTTATTGTAAAATTTTGTTTAATGTGTGAAATATTTAAAAATCATGCGAAATATGTGTTTTTTAAATAGAC
>JAPFBL010000735.1:15000-40000 GCA_026182355.1 Hermatobates lingyangjiaoensis
AATGTTGAATAGCACTACTGAAGATTTTTAATAAAGGAATTAGTATGAAACATGATTTAATTATTCCTAAACCTTAATTAAACATGATAACATACTGAAACATGAACCAATTTATAAATATCAAAGATTTTGAACTAGTTCAAAATCGAAGAAGAGTAGGAAACAGTTTTACTTTACTCTGTGTATTCATTTTCTTCAATTTTGAGCTGTATATATATATATATATATATATATATATGATCAATACAAATATGAAATGGGAAAAAATACTAAGATCTTTAACCAACGGTTGAATTAAAATGATTTATATATATATATATATATATATATATATATATATATACGACGTCTCGGACGGTCTTCCTGCACGTTGTGATTTCTCGGCGTGCTTGGTCGTCCGCGTTTCATCTCTTTTCTCCTGAAGACGGATCACGTAAAATTTGAGTTCTGTAAGTGTTCTTTTCTCTTTGTTCTTTTCTTCATTTTTGACTGATTTCGTCCAGTTTGGATCGATTTGAGTGATATATATATAATATATATATATATATATATATATATATATATAAGTTCAATGTAGAAAAAAAACATAAGAAATCAAAAGCACAAACTTCAGTCTCTAATTTTCGGCTTAAGAGAATTAAGAGGGGAAACCAAGCGCACTGGTTCAGAGAGGTTAGAGGGTCTTAGTCTTGTTTTCCCATTTCATATTGTGTTTGATCATGTATTGTTATTTCACGTGCTTATGTGAAATCTTTATAATATCTAAAGTATATATATCACTATTAGTTTATATATATTATATATATATATATATATATATATATATGCAGGTGGAGGTAATTTACTACTATGGGGAGTGACCTAGAAGGGTGGGACGTAGTTCGGATGAATCTAGGAAGTCTTACCTGGTATATTTACCTAACTGTACACTGGAACATGGTTGTTTTGCAAGAGGAAACACATGTTTCAAATTATATAAAATAGTCAAGAAATCTCAGACAGCTCAGTAGTTGTTCATTCAGGCATAGGGAAGGAATTCATTCCAAAGGATATATTGATTTCAAATTCTTCCATACCTGCTCTTTCAAGAAACTTGTCGTTAATATGTAAAATTTTTAAATCGGCATTTAGGTCAAAGTTATGGTTGTCAATTATAAGGTGTTTGGCAAAGGAGGAAACGAAATTATTTCAATTTTTAATTGCTTGTCCTTTTTTTTTAATAAATTCTATATGATCTTTAATCGAAACATACTATTTTTCTCATTAAAGAAGCAACCCAGTATAAATGTTAAAATAAAGAAGACAAATTCTAATTAATCTGACATTATTGCAAGACGAAAGTGTATATTAAATCCATACGGAATTAAAAAAGATCCAACTTTATTAGTATTTTTTTTATGAAAAGCATTAGCGGAAATCAGTAAAAAGCTGAACAGACTCATTTGTAAATGATTATATAGAAATAATCCAAAGCAATATAGGAATGACATTTGAAAGCAAAAAAAAAAATATATTTGATTTCCAGAATAAGAACTAATAAAGCCAGAGTCTTTTTACAGTGAAATATAAAATCAATTGCATTACTAATTAAACCTTATTCATTAGGAATCTAACAAAAAAACTATCATAGATATTATTTTCTATATTGGGGATTTCAAAAATTACGTCTCCACACAAAAAAAGAAAACTAACAACGCGTTTCTCTTCTTCAGGTTTACCTGTGGACTTTTGACAGTCGATCTACTGGAGTGACTTAGGAAGGATTGCATAAGTAATCAATAATATTTTCCCTTACATTTATAAAAAGATTTCACATAAACACGTGAAATAACAATCAATGATCAAACCACAATAAGAAATGGGAAAACAAGACTAAGATCTTTCAACCGTAACAAGCGGTCTTCGTCAGAGTCAAAAACCCAACTGAACACTTATAATGATCACATTTATAATGATAGCGGATTCTGAATATTTATATAAATTACTAATTATTATGTGATTGGCTGCACTCACATACACAAACACTATATATGAGTGTCAAAGAGCCTGTCGATCATAAACCGCAGTTTTACCCTATAATCTCCCTTAGACTTATTTTTATAAATTTTAAGCTACTGATAAGATCTAAGCATTAAAATGCTTATGAACTCTTTCAAACTCTACAGTAATTAATTTAAGAGAAAGAAAAATGGTCTAAATTTTACAATTTAGCCAAAAAAGTTTTTCATGGTAACACTTTACTTCTTGAGTAAGTGGCCTTATTTACTGAAGTTACTAATAAAACCAGAACATTCTGTAAAATTGGGTTACACACTATTAAATATTTTTTTAAAAAAGATTAAGAAATTTAAAGGGGAAGATTGGGCAAATATCTACATACCATAGATAGAGACAATTCAAAATCTGTTCGACGAATGTGAGATAAAGCATTCATTGGATTGGGTAAAAGGGAGCAGGAATAACCTCTAGTACTAGATATGTACACTTGTTTCTAGCAGTACTAGCAATACATTATGCATAATTTTATGGTTCAAATTAATTTTATATTTTTTTAAACAATTTTTAAAGATAATTCCAAATAAAAATAATAATTTTAAACTAAAGAAAACTTCACATATAATTTACATAAATCTCTACTTTTCAACATATGGTATACTTTAAATAAAAAGATTTCACATAAATACATGAAATAACAATCAATGGTCAAATCACAATATGAAATGGGAAAACAAGACTAAGATCTTTCAACCGTAACAAGCGGTCTTCGTCAGAGTCAGAAACCCAACTGAAACACTAGATGCAGAAAACATCTGGTGTTTCAGTTGGGTTTTTGACTCTGACGAAGACTGCTTGTTACGGTTGAAAGATCTTAGTCTTGTTTTCCCATTTCTTATTGTGGTTTGATCATATGGTATACTTTATTCCAATGGAAATAATATGAAATTGTATAACTTCTTAAACAAGAACTGAATTATATTCTCTCCTTTAGTTCTTTCTTTTTCAAACCTAAGTACACGTAAAGTACATGCTTCTATACAACACACGTAAGCATAAAACATGTACCCCACCTAATGCTTATCTTATTCCTTGAATTCAGTACATCAAGAAAAAACGACAAACATTTGAAAACTGACTACTGTATTTTAGTTTTGATCGCATTAAATGAATAAGATATAACCTTATATCTATTCATTTTATATATAGTGAATGAGAGAGTTTTATCATAAAGTTGTTACACACAATATAAAACACTTTGTCATTTACTACTTGTAATTTTTACTTTTCTGCCATTTAGTTTGATAAATTCTTTAGATGAACTTTTATTTAGTCTTAACTCTCAAGGGAAATTAATGCAGGGCAGAAGACATTTATAAAAATCTCTAATAACGACAGATATTCATTTCTAAAAAGAGAATGCTTCATTCTTAATGTTTTCTTGGCTTACAAAAACCAGCTGAAATAATATATATGCTTATTATATATATATAAAACAGATTCAATAATATATCGACCGTTTGATAGAATAGGTGTGTTCCCTAATCGGGATTCGGTCAATTTTCTAGGATAAAAAATTGACCGAATGCCGATTAGAGAACACACCTATATTTATAAATATACATACATAATAATATAAAATTAAGGTTTATCGGAACTTGGTCAGTTCTTCAGGTTCAAATTAAACTCTCATTGGCAACGTTTCGGTTGGCATCATCATTCAAAAATCAAACATACAAAAAAGCGAAGTTAGTTACAAATAAGAAATTACAATATAAATGTTGAAAATATGTTAGTGTTTTATAGCCCTGCGAAAAAGGTTTAAATAAAAACCGTAATGTTGGCAACGAGAGTTTAATTTGAACTTGAAGAACGAGCCGACTCTTGATAAGCTTAATTTTGTTTCTATTTCACGGTAGATACTTTTATCAACATAATAATATAGATATTGTAAGTATACATATATATCCAATTAGATGAAACGATTCTTCGAACTTAATAAACTAGAATTTTCAAAACAACACACAGAAAAGATATCACTGAACTCACTACTATATTTCGATGTCCTCGTCGTCAGGAATAGATGTGAATCGCTCCAAAGGCTTTGTTGTTATCAGCCTTTGGAGCGATTCACATCTATTCCTGACGACGAGGATATCGAAATATAGTAGTGAGTTCAGTGATTTATATTCTGTGTGTTCTTTTGAAAATGCTAGTTTATATATATATAAAGATTTCACATAAACACGTGAAATAACAATCAATGATCAAATCACAATATGAAAATGGGAAAGCAAGACTAAGATCTTGAACCGTAACAAGCGGTCTTCGTCCGAGTCAAAAACCCAACTGACAAAAACCCAACCCATAGACGAAGACCGCTTGTTACAGTTTAAAGATCTTTGTCTTGTTTTCCCATTTCTTATTGTGGTTTGATCATTGATATATATATATATAATTAAATAACTTGCCAACTTTAAGTCAAGTATTTAGGTGAGTTGATTTATATGGTACTGGAAAGATGGAGGAATAATATAAGAAAACTCGAGAACGTATGTAAGAAACATACTAGACTTAAAGTTGGCAAGTTATTTAATGATATATGTTTAAAAGAAGGTTTGCTTCCAAAGTATATCAATATATATATATATGTATATATATATATATATATATATATATATATTGGGTTACTAGCCGTTGTGTCTACAACGTGCTTGGTCTCCCTTTCTCTTTTCTCTTGAAGACGGATTACCGAAAATTTGAGTCTGTAAGTATGTTTCTTTTACTTTCTGTGCTACCTGTCTTCAATTTTGAACTGTTATATATATTATATATATATATATATATATATAAATTGACCGAGTCCTATAAACATTAATTTTGCACATATTAATTTTTTTTTTTAAACAAAAATTATTTTTCATATATCTGAAAAAATATGTTAAAACTAAATACTAATGATAGTATTTTTATTTTTACTGATCTTTTTTATAACTGTTCAAACAAAGTGGATTCATTTGAACAATATTGAATATTTCATCTTTAACAACGCCGTTCTGTTACTTTCAATGCGGATTGGTTATATGAAACGATTTGAAAAGGCAGCCGAGTAGAGAGAGAGAGACAGGCGACAGTTACAGATGTCAGTGCCAGGGGAAGTCTGGCATTGACTTACTTATAAACCCCTATCGTTGCGGTGAAGGTCCTTCCTCCTAACAACTGGGCTCTGATAAGCCGTGCCCTTGAGCCATGAGTAATTATTACTTCAAATAGTAAAGCAACTAAAACCATGCTGTTGGGCCTATCAGTAGTTTAAAACATAGTTTACCTTCATAGCGTCATGTAGTAATGTATCAATACTTCTAAATAGTAAATGAACTAATAACCATATCTTTATTAAGGCCTATAGTAGTTTAAATTAATAGTTATACCTTCATAGCGAATATGTATATATATGATATATAATCCTATCTATATATAATTAAATAATTTATAACCATAATGAATTCTTTATATAATATAATATGGGCAATATATATATATATAAAGATTTCACATAAACACGTGAAATAACAATCAATGATCAAACCACAATAAGAAAATGGGAAAACAAGACTTGTATCCCATTTATAGACTATGGGGATATATTCTTGTTTTCCCATTTTTTATTGTGGTTTGATCATATATATATATATATATATATATTATACTTTTCCCCATTTATTCTATATAATAATATATATATATATATATATACTTTTCTATATATGTATTATATACCATGATAAACTAAAAACGGTCCGGCAGGACATATAACACTTAAAATAAACTGTGACACATAGACTGAAACATAACAAAGACTAACTTTTCAATATTTCGACCACCAATACGGTCGAAATATTGAAAAGTGAGTCTTTGTTATGTTTCAGTCTGTGTGTCACAGTTTGTTTTAAGTGGTATATATATATATATATATATATATAAAAATAATATATAATATATATATATATACTTCATTGTACAAAAAGAAATGTAGAGAAATTAAAAACACACACTTATAGACTCTAATTTTAGCTTTGAACCGTCTTCAGGAGAGATAAGAGAGGGAGAACAAGCGCACTGGTTCAGAGACGGTTGGAGACTCACTGCAAGTGTGTGCTTTTAATTTCTCTATGTTTCATTTTGTATATTGAACTATATTTGCTCGTTTCGGATCGTATTTTCATGGAAAAGTATATATATATATATATATATTGGTATACATAGGCAGCAGATCCTCTTTTAAACAGGTATCATTAAAATTAAGGGCAGTCTCGACATTTAATAGATTAAAAGGATAGTACAGGTTAATATAAAGAGAAGGTCAAAGGTCAATAATGAACAAGAAACAGGCGGTTAGAATAAAAGGGTTGAAAGGTCAACGGTATAACTCCAATCGTCGCTTCACAAGTGCGCTTGGTGTCCCTTTCTCAACTCTCCTGATGACGGTTCAACCGAAAATTAGAGACAGTAAGTGTGTTTGTTCCTTAGTTTTGTGTTTGTGATTCATCGTGAATTGTATATATATTATTGAAATTAGCAGCAGCTTCTGCATTGATTACTTTCTTACTGAAACTCTCTTATCACCCTGCAGCCCGCTATTCTAGATTCATTAAGATTAAAAGCTAATTCAATAGTCTCCACATGTAGAAATTAAATAGTATAAATAAAACTTTAAAAAAGTTGTTTCTAATAAGTGTTTTCTCTACTGTGATTCCTGTGTATATTGTAGCTACACATGTAAATGTATATTGTTGCTACAAGGATATTTATAACGGCTGCTTCAGTTATCAGTCAATAGCCGTACAAGAGGTTTAAACTGAACAAGCGCTAGTAGACGATAACTTGTTTTGAATAATAATACAATGCACTCTTTTAGATAAGTTCATTCATCTTTCTGTATGACAACACAGAATATAAACCACTTCCTTATTTAAAAGTCAATTATTTTTAACCTAATGTACACATTAATATAATATTAGAATAATCATGCTTGAATAATTTAAGATTTATGACAAATATCTGCTTTTATGTAGTATTTCCAGTCATTCTGCCTGCACTCTCTTGAATATTGTTTTACATATAAACTTTGAAAACTTTGAGAAACACGAATGAAAAACAGAAACTAGGACTCACATTCAATATTTCGACCCTTTTAACGGTCGTCCTCAGGAAAGGAAGTTCAGTGGCGAGCCAACTGGACAGCTCAACAGAGTTTGTACAGGTTGGCCATAACGAAAACAAAAAAAAGTAAAAGGAATGCTAAAGAAGAATAGCAACAAGGAAAAATATAATAATGAAAAATTTTATTATAAAAAGGAATCTTCATAACTATAAAATTCAAAAGAACAGAAAATTAAGAATTCATAACATAAATAATAATAATAATGTGCAAATTAAACAAATTCAAATTTATGGGAAAGAAAATTGATTTAAGAAAATTTGTCTCTGAATACTGCTTAACGTTTCAGGTTGATAACTGGATTTGAACGAGCTTCTAAGAGTCACATATGAGCTTCTTCCCGTTTACATATAAATATATTCTTCAACATTTTGAACAACTACCTACTAATTCTAAGGTAGTGCAATCAGTTATTATTTAGATTTACTCATTGTAGAGTAAAAAGCTAATAAAATAGTCTCCAATAATAGAAATTTATTAGTATAAACAATGCGTTTCGAACATGTAGTGTCCTTCTTCAGCCAGTGACTAAAAAAATACTATAGTACTATAGATAACTCTCTGATGACATTGTATTTTCTAGTTAATACCTGAAGAAGAACACTACGTGTTCGAAACGCGTTGTTTATACTATTTAATGTTATATGTGAAGACTATTTCATTAGCTTTTTACTCTACAACTACCATCTGATAGACACAATTATTTTTGAAATGTTTTCACTGTAAATTCTATTATGAGAGTCGTAAAGTTATGCAATCGATCTTAATCATCATTTATATTTTAATAAATAAACATATAAGGAATACGACTTATTGGTTGTGAAGCGACGGTTGGAGACCACAAGTGCGCTTGGTGTCCCTTTCTCAAATCTCCTGATTACGGTTCAACCGAAAATTAGAGACAGTAAGTGTCTTTGTTCCTTAGTTCTGTGTTTGTGATTCATCGTGAAACGTTTGTTGTCGTTTTAGATTGTTTTCCTGTTTACAATATATATATATATAACTATAAAATATATATATAAAAAGGACAGGACAACTGTGAACCCTAAAATATTTACTAAAGTAATATATTAAGACAATGAAGTTTAATCCCACCAACAATCCTAAAGGGAATGAAACTAATGAACGCAAACCAAATTTATATATAAATCAAGCCGAAATATCGATTTGCTCGTAGATTAGGAAATGTGTTTTAAATTTTGAAATGATAAATATATCCCTCGGTGAGTCACTCAATCAGTTAACTGTGCAACATCGTAAAGTGTTTAGGAAAAAGGGTAGTAAATGCAGAAGGCACTCTGGCAATAACATTTGTGTTGAAGAAGAGTTTCTGCCTATTTATAACAATATATATATATATATAATATATATATATATATATATATATATAGGTATAAATAGGCAGCAGATCTTCTTTTAAACAGGTATCATTAAAATTAACCGCAGTCTCGGCATTCACGATCTTAAGACTGAGAGATTTGATCCTACAAACTAACCTTCTGCTAACAGGGTTCAATTTAAAAAGGAATTGGCCAAGTGACATGTTAAATTAAAGTCGGTGACTCATGCTTAGTCATTGCTATAAATAGATTAAAAGGATAGTACAGGTTAATATAAAGAGAAGGTCAAAGGTCAATAATGAACAAGAAACAATCGGTTAGAATAAAAGAGTTGAAAGGTTAACGGTATAACTGGACTAATAGAGAATAAATAGATTAAGAATATTATATATATAATATTATATATATATATATATAAACTATATATTCGTATAAATATATAATTTATAAAACATTATGTTTCTATAAAACAAGTGGTATAGAAACCGTCCAAACCGTACAAATTAGTAACTGTTAAATAGGTAACAGACATATGGAATCAAAACACTTACAAGTATCAATATTTTGAACTGAAGTTCTTCGTCAGGAAGAGACTAAAAGAGAAGAAGAAGAGATTCGAAATATTGAATCTAGTATGTGTTTCGTTCACTTATGTCTGTTACCTATTTAATATTTACTATATATATAACGAATCCAAACAAAGTTATTAAAAACCTATAAATAGAGATAGAAATATAACGGTGAAGGAAATTCAGTGCAGCTTTCGAAGGAGTTGATCATCATGAAGAGAAGATATAATCGAACTTCTCTTTCTCACTCCCTCTCTCTCTCTCTCTCTCTCTCTCTCTCTCTCTCTTTCTCTCTCTCTTTCTCTCTCTCTTTCTCTCTCTTTCTCTCCCTTTCTTTGTCAAGGATTGACGATCCAATATGGTAATAAATTAAAATGATCAGTTTAAAATAAACATGTTTTACTTCTACACTATTTCACCCATAAATATATGAAAATAATTGAAATTATATGAGACACAAAACCTTGGTATTTTGAGCGGATTAAAAACTCGTACTTCACTGTTCACCTATAGACCAATTTAAAAGCACTGGTGAAAAACATAATGCTAGTTATGTGAATGTAATTTAGTACAAGATGGTTGCCACAACTCTTTTGTTAAATGAGTTTTGCATTTTATTAAAACAATAAAATTAAAAAACAGATTATTAATTTATATTGTTAAAAAGAGAATGTAATTTTACAAAAAAAAAAAATGATTTTTTTTGTCTATATATATGTAGATTTTATAATAAGGTATAATCTTGCTAAAATGTATGAAGTTTTTGGGTATAAATACACTCATACCACGGTTCTACTAGAGTAAAAGACTAAAAGGGGGAACCTTTTTGGACCTGTCCAGAAATCCCGATTAAACGAAGCTTCCGATTTGGAAGCTAACATGGTTAAAATAATTTTTGAATATTTCACAAACACGTAAAACAGGATAAAAAAGGTGGGAAAACACGGATAAAACAGCTATATGTTTTAAGAAGCTGCTGCATGCTGCAACTTTTAACAATAAATATATATATATATATATACAGTTCAATGTACATAAAGAAACATAGAGAAATTAAAAACACAAACTTACAGTCTCTAATTTTCGGTTGAACCGTCTTCAGGAGAGATAAAGAAGGGAAACCAAGCGCACTGGTACAGAGACGGTTGGAGACCCTCCGTCTCTGTAACAGAGCGCTTGGTTTCCCT
This sequence comes from Hermatobates lingyangjiaoensis, assembly GCA_026182355.1. Classification (NCBI taxonomy): domain Eukaryota; kingdom Metazoa; phylum Arthropoda; class Insecta; order Hemiptera; family Hermatobatidae; genus Hermatobates; species Hermatobates lingyangjiaoensis. The sequence continues at coordinate 25,313 of JAPFBL010000735.1, forward strand.
TCTTTATCTCTTCTGAAGACGGTTCAACCGAAAATTAGAGACTGTAAGTTTGTGTTCTTAATTTCTCTATGTTTCTTTATGTGCATTGAACTGTATTTGTCCATTTCGGAACGTTTTTTCATCGAAAAAGTATATATATATATATATATATATATATATATATTGTTTTCAATGAGTTGTCCGGGGAAAGGAATATGAAACATATTACAGCACAGCTGTAAACAAAGCGACCACAGATTATCTGGTGGTCAAAGGTGGAAACACTGGCCGATCTAAAGAGTCTGAAACTCCAGAGTTTCTCCATTGATCCGAAATTCCTTAAAGGGAGTTGTAGAACCGAGGGTTGACTGTATGTAGATTTTTTAAATAAATATATAATGTGTGCACTTTTCATTTACAATAAGGTGTTATTATATAGTATATGTAGAAGAATGGATATCTGTGGTAGCACATAGTTCTTGATTTTAGTTGACCTACAAAGTCAGATAAATAGAGCACTTACCGTTAGTTGGTGGATGATCTTGTTGTAGGCCCAGTGCCAGCGTTCTTTAGCTGTCATCTGCGTTGTCACTCCGAGGACAGGAACAGCTGGAGGCTGCGCTTGTTCTTCTTCTTCAAAGGAAACACTCTTGGCCGTTTCTTCTGGATGTTCCTCTACAAGGACTTCGACTTCTTCGTGGATAGGGAGCGAGGCACCGGGTGGTGATGGAGGGTAATATTCATCTGAAGGCACTTCGTTTTCATATTCATCTCTCTCCTCTTCATAAATAGTTCTTTCTTCTTCATATATTTCTGATTCCTCTTTATAAATATCATCCAATTTTTCCGTATCAATTATATCTTTTCCATAGCCATTGAATGTTTGCTGAACTTCTGGTTCTTTGAATTCATCTGGTTGATCTGTATATGGTTCTACTTCGGGTTCATATCTATCCACAACGGAACCAGGTGAATCTTGCGCATATTGTCCTTGAATAACTTCCTCTTCCATATAGGATTCAACAGATTCCTGTTGTCTTGGAAGAAATGTGGCTCTTGAAGGGAAATTGGATGACGTTGTGGTGACGGGAGCGGGAGGAGGGGGTTGTGTTTTGGCTGGAGGCACTTGGGTGACCGTCGAAGGGACAGAAGTTTTCTGTGATGGCTGTGAGGAGCCAAACAGAGATGAAAGCTTTGGAATAGCAGAAGCTGCTTGAGAGTATATACTTGGCAAAGACGACAGGATGGATGATCCAAGTCCACTTTGGGATGCTGTTGTTGCTGGAGTCGGTGCAGTTTTAACTGGAGCTGGTTCTTCATAAACCTCTGAAGGTTCATAATGCACTGTTGAAGTTGGTGTTTCATATTCCAGATCTTCATTTTGTTGATAAGCAGACATGTTTTCTGGATACTCATTAGGTACTTGTTCTTCGTACATCATTGACCTATCTTCATACTCCGCTTGATGCGTGTCTTCTCCATGATAAGTAGGACTGGTTACTGTCGGAGGAGTGGGCGATGCACTGGCCTGCTCCCTGAACACAGGCGCTCCCACAATCCTCCCTTCATAGTCACTGTACATTGGCTCAGGTATCTCACCTTCATATTGGTTCTGCGTTGCCGTATAGCTAATGGAAGACACAGCAGTCTCAAAAGATTCCTTCATGTTGTCATCAATTACATCTAAAGAAGTGTTCTGATAGTTGGCCGGTTTTTCCTTCCTCATTTCAAATTGCTTCCTAAGTGTGTCCCTTCGATTCAAAGTATGAGCGTTTGTTCGATCTCTTTTCTTATAAGGTGGTTCTTCATCTCTTGCTACTTCTATTGGCCGAACAGTCTGATCGTGTGCTGCATAGTTGTCGATTTGCCTTAAACTATTACTAACATTCCTAACGTCGTTCTGTTTATGTGCGGTAACTATTTGCTTAGCTTCTATTTGTACGGGTGTAAGATTGTCTGTGCTATCATAAGCATAGTTGTAGTCTTCATTATAAGAATTCTTGGGCAAAGGTTGGTCGCTATAGTACGAATCAAAGGGAGGCTCTGCTTGTTGATCTTTGTATTCGTGTTCAAGTGAATTGGTTCTCCGAGTTGGCAGTTTTCGGCCGGTGTTTCTTATAGGAGTGGGTGGAAGGCTGGGTGACGGTTTGATTTTCGTTGGCGGCACTGTGGGCAGTAGACGTGGTCGCGATGACTTTGGTCTTGGGGCTGGCCAGTCTCTCTGTATAGCAGGACTGCTTTCTGACTTGTGTCTGCTGCCAGCAAACCGCCCCGGCTGGGCAGCCATAGCTGCCACCTTCATCACGAGGTCACTCTGGCCCTGGTAATCCTCATCCTCGTAACTCTGCCTTGTCGAGTAGTACACCTGCAACAATCGCCAAAACCTTCACTAACCCTAGCACCTATTGCAAAAAACATTCAAATCAAAATACAACTTAATCATGAAAAATATCACTTGTAAAACATATTTTTTATGAAATACAACCCATAAATACATGGTAGTCATGCCAATGTAGGAGTGTTTTGGGTTTCACAGTTCGCATTAGTACATGTATACTAGTACACTACATTTATTTCGGTGATTCTACAGATTCTACATTGGGAGTCCTAAATTTTCACTAACTCAAGTACATTTCGAGTAGACCTCTTTAACGAGTACCTGACATCGTACAGGCATGGGACCGACAGCTTAACGTCCTCTCCGAAGGACAACGAACTCAAATTTATGTCTAAGAACAGAGCACAACTAAGTTCTCTGTGATGCGCTATCAATGATTCTGAAAAATTAAAAATATAATCTTTTAAAAAACGTTCAAAATGTTTACCCTATCTGGATATTTGAAAGAATCAATCACATCTTGTAAATACCTAATAACAATAACATAATACAAATATTTTAGTTTTTGATAAGTTTTTTTTAATATTAAAATTTATAAAATATATTTCATATAAAAATGTAGTCAAATCAAAACTGTATACAGAGTCTACTATTGTGACTGGAACTATTCCAATAAATATATACTAGTGAACAACAGTAAACAAATACAAATAAATAAGGATACAAAGCAAATAGACCCATGTTTCATTATGATTTCATATTTTATTAATGTTCATGTTTAATTAAGTCAGTTTTCATACTATTTCCCTTGTTAAAAACTTCAATAATGCTATTTTATATTCATATATTACATTAAGTGAAGTTTAAACCACAATGGAAACAGGAAAACGATAGAAATAAACACTCTGATGACATACATTGAAAGGTCTCGGAGCATTTAATCTTATTCTTTTTCTATTGTGGTTTAAACTTCATTGATTGCATTACATGTTTATTTATTGTGATTTTTCTACATTGTATTAAGTTTACAAATAATTCATTCATATGCTTTTAAAGCTGATGCATGTATATGATTTTAGAGGAATACTATATAAACCTGAAGAAGAATACTATATAAACCTGAAGAAGAATACTAAATGTTCGAAATGCGTTGTTAGTTTTAAAATAAAGCTCTTTTGTGTGGAAACATGATTTTTGAAATTCCCCATCATGAGTAAATACCATACTATAGCATAGTAAAGTACTTTGTGAGTATTATACAAATTTAATCAGTCAATTACAGTGAACATTGAAGAATTTTATCGGATCATAATATATGGTTGAAGTTAGGGTCAATATTACATTTGAATATAGATGTTAGAATGTGCAGTTAAAATTCAACACTTAGTAAACAAATTGTTATAAAATGTCCTACAATTATTTAACTACTGATAATAGAAGACATTTATTTAATTCGTTATTATTTCAGAATTCTTTCTTTACTGTTATCATGTTTCAATAAATAAACTTGCTTGGAAGATAATTCTCTCTAAAAAAAAAAAAACAATAAGTTCATTGTTACAAAACAAATAAAAAAAAATGTTGAAATAATAAATGTTTAAATATTTTATAACTAAAACTAAATTATGTCGAAATAAACCAACATTCGAATTTATCGAATAAATGACAAAATAGTTAGTGCTTTATGAGTTCGAAATAGTTATTTAAATATATATGTTGCTTAGCATGATTTCACGTGAAATAACAATCAATGATCAAATCACAATAGGAAATGAGGAAAAAAGTCTAAGATCTTTCAACTGTAACAAGCGGTCTTCGTCAGAGTCAAACTCAACTAAAGGTTGGTTTTTGACTCTGACAAAGGTTGTGGTTGAATATAGAATTAGTTAATTCTTTCTTGTTATAGAATTTTATAACAAGAAGATTATAGAATTTTCTATATGTTATATATAGAATATGTTATATAGAATATCTATATAGAATATGTTATAAGTGGACTTGAAAAAGAATATAATTTTATAAGTGGACTTGTTAAGTCCACTTGTTATAGAATTAGTTAAGAGTTAAAATCAATAAACATGCAGGATGATAATTTATCTCTAGATAACAAAATAATAATTGTTTTGTTAAAAACAAGTCCTGTTTTACGTACTTGTTAAAACAATAACGTTTTAAAAGGTTTTAAAAAATACATTGATTTTATTTAGAAACAGTTTAGCATAAATACCGAAGTAGATACTGATTTTATGAGTTTTGAAAAGAAAAATGTTAGGTTATATTAAAAAGAGAGAAAAAAAAACTGGAATAGATGATTTGGATTAATATATTCTACTTCACTATGAATAAAATTATAATTAAACAATAAATTTCCTAATATAATACCAAAGAAGTAAGATTAATCTTATAAGTATTGGATAGTACTCACTAAAATATGCCATGTCCAATAACTAAAATAATGTGAAGAGTTGCTTATTACGTATCCTACAACTTACTTAGTTAATTCTACAATAATTTTGATGTTTGCTATCATTTAGGAGACTATATGTTGATATAATATACAAATACAGTTTATAATATGATAATATTTGGATTAATATTAAATAAATTATAAGACAGTACTTGTGTATGGATTATTTTCAATTCAGATGAATTCAAACAGTAAATCATTGCTTCATCATTGTAGCCATTAACGAATTGTTACACACCAACACAGTTCTTGTTTTAAAGAAGAAAAAAATCAGTTCCATAAATGTATTAATGAAAAAATAAAATAAAAATGTTACTATAAATCAACTAGATATGTTATAAATTATATTATTTTATTTTGATGTTTTTAGGCCACATAGTTATATGTAATTTAAAATTCAAACAATTTATTTCGATTACAAATTTATAATTTATAGCTATAATAATTTTTAAATGAAATTTAATTTGAATTAATAACATATTTTTTTCTCTGAGATTTCAAGACAGGCATCGTAAACAATTAGAACAAAGATTATGTGGAACCTTAACAGCTGTTTTATGGTTATCTTTGGCCAATCATTCTGCACTTTTAGATCATCTTATGTGCAGAATTATTTTAATTAAAATTCCTTAATAAGGCAAAGAGCAAGTCAAAATTAGTAAACATTCTTATATAAATTTTGATGGTGAATGATGCAATATTTACTAGAAACATCGAGTTTCTGTTCTGCTTTAAGATCTATACAAATATCAAGTATTTTATTAAGACCCGTAAACAGAAAATTAACGTGTTTATACAACTTTCTATATACACCCAACATACATACTGAAATAATAAGAAGATTTTTAATTCTCTGGCATTAGTGTAATAGAAAGTTGTAAATACGTTTAAATGATAACATAACTTATCTTTAAGGCATCATCACTTATTTATGTAAGAGTAATAATTGAGTAACACAACTCTTCTTTGAATTAATTTAAATTAACCTTAATTTTAAATTCTTATTTCTTTGGGTCAAATGAGAAGAAGATCCATTCTTCTATTCTTTGTATATTACTTCTTCTATTACTATATCTCTATCTATTCTTCTAATTCTATAAAATGGAAGTAATTTACAATGAAGTAAATCTGGTTTTATAATAATTATTACGGCAAAATGATACATAAATAAATGAATAAATCTTTTATGAAAATATGTGATTTGTCTAAAATTTATCTCAAATACAGTAATGATAGAGTAATGCCAAAGTAACTTTGAAGAGAAGTAAATACTTTCTTCAATCTAGTATTCATAATGTATGTATTTCAATATACCTTAGGTAAGCCAGAGAAAGTATTTCTTTTAGGAAATTAAATAAGTTCATTATCTGTTAAGCTTAAACAACTATCACATTTAAACAATAGTTGTTCGAATCTAATCTATCTATACACTTATGAAACACTTATGTTCTTGTTGGGATGTTTGTACGTACACATGTGAAACTTGGAATTCCTGTTAATTTCAGTTTATGCTGGATCATTCAAATAAAGATTAAAGAAAACAATGAGTAATATATGACTTTACAAAATAGCAGCATTAAAAAGTAACAGGGTGAAAAATAAATTCCCTCAACATAAATCAGATAAAGTTAAATACTTGACTAGATGTTAAATGTATTTCTGTTATGGAATAAACCGAACCAGTTATTCTCTGTGAAATATCTTAGTCCCATTTTTGGCAGTTTTACTGTTGTTTGGACAATGGTTTTTTATTTCACGAATTTACTGTTAATTCTTGTTATACATGTATATAAAACACATTTTATTTATCAGGAATCGGTCAGTTTTCCAGATTGAAATCAAACTTTCAAAACCAACGTTCTGATTTAAAATTCGCATTTGGAACTTTTGCATTAAACAGATATATAAAGTTCCAAAAGTATATATAATAAACTATTACATTACAGATTTGAAATGAATAATTTTAGGAATACAAACTTTATTACAAATGTCAGCTTAAATACAATTGTTCTAAGGCATTATTATAAAGATACATTCCTGTCATTAATGTTCAAAATTATTATATTGGTCTAAATAAATGGAAATTTGAATTTACAGGTTTTGTTAGTTTTAAATATGCTTGATTGTCTATGTAACTTGAATTGATATCTTGTTTATTTTGTAATAAGATAAATGAATGTTTTACTTTTAAATGATTTTTGTTTCGCTAAATATACTTACTTTTGTATATTTACATGATTCAATCATGTTGCATTTACATTACAAGATTCATGATATTACATGAATAAGAATTAAATTCATGTTACGAATAATATATCAAAAGCTTAGGCCATATAAGAATCTTTGTTTTCATGACTTAATAACAAGAAACAGTTTTAACAGTTATTCTTATCAATCACATTCAGTGAATGTATTTTATTAATTGTTGCTATAATTTCTTAACACTAAGTGACACAAAGAGTTAAGGGTCGTCTTGTTATTCATAAATATTCATTTAGACTTTAAAATTATTCATTTAGACTGAAAAAGAGGAGTGTATTGTGGTTTATCTATTTAACTACTCTTTAGTAGTACCTTTATTTCTGTGGTGTTATGAACCGCATTATGGACTGTATAAGATGTTTACCATGACATATTTCAGTGAAATACGGTAAAATTAGTTTCTCTCTGATCATTTACGACAGGAACGAAACAATTATTAGTTGAAATCACTCCTAACGTTTTTTAATAACAATTTTTTTTTATGAAATAAGAACAAAATATTATTACCAATTGTTTTGAATCCCAAAACTGTAAAATCAATGACGTTTATTTAAATAGGAAAAACCCTGAGTCTTTTTTAAATAATCACAAAGCTAAAAATTTAAAAACTTGTAAACACACAAACTGCCTAATATCTCTTGTGATTATTGTAGAATCAAATCTAACCAGTAGAAATGCAATTACTAGTAACAAGCTGAACGACCAATATACATATGAAGAATATACTACATTATGATAAAAGGAAATTATAATTCCAGTAACTTCGTGCTTAAACTAATTCCCACAGTAACTTACTTAGTTTGATTATTGGCTTTGAAATTATTCATGTGTTCCATAACAACTGAAAAAATAAACTCTTTATTTAGTAAAAAGATCTTCAGAGAATCAAGTCAAGTAATCTCAAGTTGATATGAAGAGTATTATATGGGTGATAGGTTTTCAATAAATTATAGAATGAAAATTAAATGAATGGTTACTGATATTTCATTTTCGTTCATCGTACTTTAAAATGAATGGTTTATTGTATTGAAAGGTTGTTAATTTTGACATATTTCAATGTTATATTATTATATCTTTTGGGGATTAATATTAGAGAATTAATGTCACAAAGAAATATAAAAGAAGGTCATAAATATAAAAATATAAAAAGAAGGTTATATTCTTTACAATATCAGTTCAGATATTTAGTAAATTGTTCTCTTTAATCTACTAAATATTAATCGATTAATTTTAATTGATTAGGTAATCACTTTCAAACGTAAAAGTGATAGTACCCATATTGCCTAATCTTGAAGCTCCATTCAGTTGTTCATGAAGAGTAAGTAAATTTAAGAATCATGTTCCTCTTTTTTTAAAAAAAAAATGGAAGCAAATATATGTCTACGTATATACTATATATATATATATAATATGATGTAATTTTTTTGAAGGTTGAGGTCCAATGATTTTAAACAGTAGTAAATAGTTATGCTGTAACATAAACAGATTTCCAAGGTAATCAAATAGTGATCTCTATACTTATGAAATAATTGTAAAAGCAATAGAATAATTATAACAATTTCCTTATGTCAATATATAAAAAAATCAATCAATAGTCGAAATAACTGATTTATCAATAAATTCCTCTTTGTTACTGTACATATTAAAATGTAATAAATAACCAAATAGTAATAATAGTAGTGCTAATTGTAAAACAATCATGTTGTAGCCCTGAAGATGACATAAATATATGTCGAAACGTCGGCAAAAGGACTAGTTTAAAATCATTGGACCTCAACTCTCAAAAAAATTAAATCATATAAATATTGGGTCAAGAAAACAAATCATGATCTATATAATATATAAAGTATATATACTATAGTATAGTATACGTACATTAAACTATGACATTTATATCTTAATTGAATGTTAACATAGTTTCTACCAACACAATTTTAATAATATAATGTCAATTACAAAAAAAAAGTAGTTTTCTCCAGTTAATTTTCGAAAAAGATTTCTTGCAGTAACCCAGTTGTGAAATAACCTTCAAATCTGGTTATAGTTTGGTATTTCCTCATAGGGGGGTAAATTGATATTATAAATTCTCAAAGAACTGACGATGAACACAAAGTGTTTGAACAGCGTAGAATAAGAAAACTTCTTTTTGTGTGGAGACTTTATTCATAACCACCTATAAGTGGTTATAGGTTACTATAAATATAATGAATACTAATAAACAATACAGTATAACCTTCAAATATCTCCATCTTCTTCTATGACAGTATTTCTTAGGGAATCATTAGTTGTGCAATCCGTAATTGTGTTCTATTAGCTCATACTAAGGTAAAATAGATAAACAAATGAAAGTCTCCACACAAATGAAGTTTTATTCAATCAACAACAACACGTTTCGAACACTTTGTGTTCATAATCAGAAAGACACCAAGGATGTGGTGCTGAAGGGTTGGTGAAGTGAAAACAACTCCACTTGTTTATCCATTTCTTAGGGAACTTATCTTCAATAGTTCAACGAAAAGAAATTAAATTCCTCATTAATGAAACCAACTCAAAAGATTAAATGAGTCATCAATACGGCTAAATTATGATCAACAGTATGTTGTCCATTTGGAGGTAATCATTAAAAAGCTTTCACATAAACACGTGAAATAACAATCAATGATCAAACCACAATAAGAAATGGGAAAACAAGACTAAGATCTTTCAACCGTAACATGCGGTCTTCGTCAGAGTCAAAAACCCAACTGAACACTAGATGCAGAAAACATCTGGTGAGGAGTTGAGAAGAGTGGGAGGGAAGAGTGGTATTTTAAAAGGGTGAAAGCGCAGGAAAGGACTAATGTCCAGAAAGGGATGTTTGGGGAAACAAAGGAGTACAGTAAGAAAAAGTAAAAAACTATCTGCTAGCTGTCAACCCTCTTTAAGAGGCTATTGCCCTCGTAACGAAAGTATCAAGTTTGAAGAGACCGTTACTAATGTTTATAATATTAGATCTATTAAATTTAATTAGAGACGATTCAATAATATTTCTTAACAACATTGATTTTTCATAGGTAATAAATTTAGCTCCTGTCCAATCAATATGATGATTTTCATTTTTCATATGCAAGAATAAGGCACTACTTTTTTCCTGTCTACTTACGTTGTATTGGTGTTGTTTTACACGTGTCTTTAATGATTTACCAGTTTACTAGTGTGGTATTTGCTAATGATTAGAGAGGAAAAGGAACACTAAGTCTTCCAGAACACTAAGAACTTCCTATTTACACATAAATTATTAAATAATTTAATTCATTATCCTTATCTCATTTCCCATCATAAAAAATTTAGAAAAGCCCAACTATCCTAAAAATAAATACTCTTGTCATTCCTCACTGTCTAGTTTGATGATAAAGTATAATGGTTTATATAGCAGTTTAGATTGTTTTAAATACGACATAAAGAAATTTAAAAAAGTAATAAAACAAGTACTATAGTTATCCATCATTATGATAGAGTTTGTTTAATTTCCACTGATTCAATCTTGTTTGCTTTAATTATCAATATTATTATATGTAATTCTTTATTAGTTTAATATGAATTATTTCATGTCATAAAACACCTTTTGTTGTAAAAGTATTTTATTCTGTACGGAAAGGAATACATTAAAAGAATTACTTTAAAGGGAATACCTGTTTTTATCAAATGTGTATTAGTTCTATTTTCTTTACCATAGCATTATCTTTTTTACTTAATTATTCTGAATCTAAATGATAAATGTCATCTAATCAATTGTATCTATCTCTTAGTAGAGGTAATACATCTTGTATAACTCTTAAATAGGACATTTTCTATTTACTATAACCCTTTTACCCTAGGACCATGATATATAACAGAAGTAATAAGAAGCAAATAACACTATGAAAATATAAAATAAGGGATAATACAGTAGTATAATAAAAATAGTAATAATAGTTCACATATAGTAAAACTGTGTAATAATTAATAAATAATTGATCGAATGTTGGAAGGATTTTTTAATAAAACATAAATTAGGCATTATAAAATAATATTTTAGAACTAAATAAATTTAATTGTAACAAAAAATAAATGATGTAAGTAATATAAATTTAAATGATGCCAGTAAAACAAAGTTACTCTTATCAAAGTATAAATTAGATTAGAAATGATTTTTAAAAAAAGTTGAATGGAAGTTACATCGTATGTTTATTTTAACCAATCATAGCTCATTTTATTTCAACCAATCATAGCTCTTCATTTCAACCAATCATAGCTTATTTTATTTCAACCAATAATTTTTTCCAAATACTTTTCACTTTAATTACGTCTCTGAATAATAGCGTCACTTTTATTTCTAATAGTTTTAATGAATTCAAACTATTCTAAATCAAAAAATTAGTTAATATATGACTTTTAAATTAAATATTGCGCTGATTGAATGACAATGCAAGAATACAGAATGTATTGAACATCTTAATTATGGTCAGTGGTAACATATTAATTTTCTTTTCACTATTATGAGTTTAATTAATTTAGTCTTAGACTGTCCACTCTTATATATGGTAATATTTTATATTACATTAATATAATATTTTTATCACCATTACACCTCAACAGGAAAATAGTATATTTAAATTAACTACCACTGTATATATCAAGCAAAAAAATCACCTTGTAATCGTTTTCAAGGCTCAGCTAATTTATTAATTGAATCAAAATTTCTTCTATAACATTCAAAAAGTATCTTTCAAACAATTGAAAACAGTTATTTAGTCTACTAGTTGTACCTATTTTCCAAAATTTTCCTTAAAAATTTCTGGTCTTAAACAATGTTATTCTCATATTTTTTCTCTAATTATATTGTTACAATTAAATTTATTTAGTTCTAAAATATTATTTTATAATGCCTAATTTATGTTTTATTAAAAAATCCTTCCAACATTCGATCAATTATTTATTAATTATTACACAGTTTTACTATATGTGAACTACGAGTATTATTACTATTTTTATTATACTACTGTATTATCCCTTATTTTATATTTTCATAGTGTTATTTGCTTCTTATTACTTCTGTTATATATCATGGTCCTAGGGTAAAAGGGCTATAGTCAATAGAAAATGTCCTATTTAAGAGTTATACAAGATGTATTACCTCTACTAAGAGATAGATACAATTGATTAGATGACATTTATAATTTATTAAATTTAATAGATCTAATATTATAAACATTAGTAACGGTCTCTTCAAACTTGATACTTTCGTTACGAGGGCAATAGCCTCTTAAAGAGGGTTGACAGCTAGCAGATAGTTTTTTACTTTTTCTTACTGTACTCCTTTGTTTCCCCAAACATCCCTTTCTGGACATTAGTCCTTTCCTGCGCTTTCACCCTTTTAAAATACCACTCTTCCCTCCCACTCTTCTCAACTCCTCATCAGATGTTTTCTGCATCTAGTGTTCAGTTGGGTTTTTGACTCTGACGAAGACCGCTTGTTACGGTTGAAAGATCTTAGTCTTGTTTTCCCATTTTTTATTGTGGTTTGATCATTGGAGGTATTCATGTTAAGTGTTTGAAGTTAACATCAGACATTCATAACTTCAGTTTTTGATTTAGCATATTAAAAAAGTTATTTTTACAGAAAATTATTATTGTTTGGATTTTAATATTAGAATTATTTTAAAAGAAATAGGATTCTCTTTTAAACAAAGGTTTCTCTTTATTGGAAAGGTTTAATATATTTTAACATTTAGGTATCGAACTTGCTGACTTCAAAATCAAAACACTATATTGTTCTAAAAAAAGTTTTGTGATCAATTTATTAATTAAATGCCGGGTCTTTTTTTTTAATAAATAAATATATTTTATACAAATAAATACGTAATATTATAATAAAATCAACATATTAACTTCATAATACCATCGTATAATATGATAAGGAGCTATCAGTATTTCGTAGTTAGGAGTTATCAACGAACCGCCAATATTCAATTGCAACCTTTGTTTTAAATGAATTATTAATTCTCTCAGTACTCTTTTCTTATTTTGACATAATTAATTAAACGTTAATTTTGAATATATTCATTAAAAACATTCTGAAAATTTTTCTTTCAGCAAGGCATAGTGACAATTTTTAATCTTGCAAAGATGTTTTTCTTATTTTGTAAATACTGAATGCGACTTTAACTTCTGAATTTGTTTTTTAGTTTCCTCTTTTTATATCAAGTTGTATTAACATCAAACTAGAGAATTAACGTTACAATTTTCTTTTCTGTTATATGGATATTAAAGAAACTATAATATTAGATGTAACAGCAAAAAAAAATGTTTTAGAGTTTCATAAACTTTAAATATAGTATTAGCTTCTTAAAAAGGATTATTCTTTAATTATTATTTCATTACTTTTCAAGATATGTGTTTGATTTTTGTATATGTTATTTTTTTGTTAGATGATTAATAAACTGTCTTTTTAGTTACACTCTATGGATGCCACTTTACAGGTCTAAAGTTGATATTCTAAAAAAAAAAAAGAAAAACAAATACCGATGAACTGTTGTAAATGATTTCTCATGAATACTGGAAATCTAACAAGATGACTGTAGGAGTTGTCATAAACACAGTAAGTACTAATTTTTATGTCAAAAGAGGTTATAGGTTACTATAAACATAAGAAATACTAATAAACAATACAGTTAGTGTTTCTATAAACACAATGTACCAATAAAATGACCAATAAATATTCTCATAAATACATTAATAACTATATGTTAAAAAGTTTTTAAACAAATGTACTACTAGTAATTGAGTTGATACATTTTCCTGTCAAAATTACACGAAATCTTGGACAAATAATTAAAAATATAATTGACGAGCTATCTAAGCAGTTATTGTATGGTATTTACTCATAATTAGTGAAGAAAGAAAGATTTTCTCACTAATCATGGATGAAAAGATAATAATATCCATGCCCTTGAATCTCTAATCTCAACGAGCTATTTTTAAAAAGTTATTCGTATTATTTCAGTGCATAAAATCAACATGAAAAATATACAAGAAACACTTATAGATGTCTGAAAAACGAACATACAATAAAGTCTTCTAATTTTCCTAACAAATCGTAAAATAGAGGGTCGTAAATACAACTTTGGTATATAATTTTAACTAATATACTTCAAAATATTTCAAAAGCGAACAGATAGAAAGGTTTACTGATTTTCCTAGCACATTGTAAATTTGAGGCATAGATACAACTTTGTTATACCTATAATTTTCACTAATAGTATGCTTCAACCTTTATGCTCATATTAAGCATAAATTTGTTTATGGTTATCTTTGATTATGGTGCCCATTGTTAATAATGAACCAACATTTTTTGTGATACCAAGCATGATGTCGTGCATTTAAATAATGATTTTTATTGGTTGTAGTTCTTTTTATTTCAACTTAATTGAAGCATGGTGATATTGAAAATAGAAAATGTATTTTGATGAACATACTTCATTTATTTTCCTTGAATTATTTTGTGATATTTCCTTGAATTGTAAACATTCTACAAATTAAACGTTTTACAGATCTAATTTTGGCACATATGTAACACTAATGTGAGATATGTCTACACTGAATAATAATTCAAATTAAAAGA
>JAPFBL010000735.1:45000-80000 GCA_026182355.1 Hermatobates lingyangjiaoensis
TCTTATGAGACTCCCCCCGCAACCTAACCTTACCAATACCATGGTCGATACTTAATCAGCCGTTTATGGTTATAGATTTATAAACCATTTATCAATTCTCAGTTGGGATTTGACTCAGACAAAAACAGCTTGTTACGATTGAAAGATTTTAATCTTTCTTTCTGATTTCTTACTGTGGTTTGGACATTGATTCTTGTTTCACATGTTTATTGACAAATCTTGTTATATAGGTATATATACAAAGATTTCACATAAATACTTGAAATGACAATCAATGATCAAACCACAATATGAAATGCGAAAACAAGACTAACATCTTTCAACCGTAACAAGCGGTCTTCGTCAGAGTCAAAAACCCAACTGAAACACTAGATGCAGTAAACATCTGGTGAGGGGTTCAGAAGAGTGGGAGGGAAGAGTGGTATTTAAAAAGGGTGAAAGTGCAGAAAAGGACAAATGTCCAGAAAGGGATGTTTTGGGAAACAAAGGAGTACAATAAGAAAGAGTAAAAAAGTTTAGGTTTTAATAAAAAAAGTTTTTTCTACTCTTTCCCACTGTACTCCTTTGTTTTCCCAAACATTCCTTTCTGGAAATTTGTCCTTTCCAGCACTTACACCTTTTTAAAATACCACTCTTCCCTCCCACTCTTGTCAACCATTCACCAGATGTTTCTGCATCTAGTGTTTCAGTTGGGTTTTTGACTCTGACGAAGACCGCTTGTTACGGTTGAAAGATCTTAGTCTTGTTTTTCCATTTTGATATTGTGGTTTGATGATTGATATAATAATATTTATTATTATAATAATAATATATTTATAATAATTATAATTATATTTTTATTGAGGTATATATAATTATATCAATTTCGAAACTCTGGTTAGTACCAGTTGTTTTGATTGAAAGATCTTTTTAATATTTTTCAGTTTCTTACTGCGAAAATGTATTTACTGTGAAATTGATTTCCCGGTTTTGGCAGACCATCAATTGCAGGTGGCATAATGAGTTTTCCGGATTTCAATATTTTCTTGCTAGAATCTAATGAGCCGTTGAGAATTCATAATAGCTTCAATCATGAGACATCAGAATCGCTGAATGACTTGTACTTATGAATCAAACATTCCATTGGCCAAAAGGAAAATTACAAATAATGACAACCCTATTGCATTATCCAATTCTTTACTTTCAATCAATGAACCAGATTTATCGTATTGCATTTTAGTAAAACACTTTTCACTAAAAGTAAAAGTAATAGATAAAATTAGGCAAAAAAATACGTCTAGAATAAAAATATGAACTTAGTTTTCATGCTATATTATTAGGGTTATACACACCAAACAACATTCTAACAAGACCACATTGAAACACACGAGTTTATAATTATCCCTACTTAATTATTCCAAACCTCCTTCCTTGATAGATGTATATTAAACTCAAATCTATTAGATTTTAATTATCTTGGAACAAAAAAAAATACATTGAATTTAAAATAGTAAACAAAACGAAAATATATTGGTAAAATAGTACACACTTTAATATGGATCTAATTACTAATTTTTAAAAAAAAATTAAAGAATTCATCTTGAATTACATAATTTGGAGTTTTTATAATCATAAGGTCACTTTTTTATATAAATCTAATATGATTCGGTATTAGTCAGCAGTTTTTGGAATCCTGTAGTAATCAAATTTTATTTTTAGGGTTATTAGGTTTGAATATTCTGATGTTTGATATTTTTATTATATTTTTTTTTTATGAAAATTTGTCAAACAAATGTTTATTTTGTGATTGGATATCATTGTAATGACGAATAATAATATATTATTTATTGGTAAATACAGAATAAGTTTTAGATTGGGCAGGCATTATGAAATAAACAAAAAGGAAACACTCGTGAAATAGGATACGAAGATAACAAAAACAGACACACATAAAAAACGAAGATTTACATCTTCGAAGTGAGAAGACAGAAAAGAGTTAAGGCCAGACATGCAAACCACTTCAGGAGAAAAAAAAAACCCAACAAAGACATGTAATACGAAGCAGATAATTTATTGAGATTTGTCGTAGATATTCTGTCTTCACGGTGTCAATAAACAATCTTGTTATACTAATTTATTGTATATAATGAATTATATATTTTTATCTTGTTTCCAATAGTGTCTGTTAACTCTCGAATTACTCAACATCGCTTTGCTAAGGATATGTACCTTAGGGTTCATCAACACTAAGCGTTCAAAACGGTTGTATAATTAAATCCTTCTGTGTGAAGACTTAATATATCTTTCCTCACTCATATATATATAAAATATATATACATATTATATATATATATATAATATATATATAATATATATATATATATATATATATATATATATATATATATATATATATATATATATATATAGGAACAGTCCTCTTAAGAGGACTCTTACAGACTCTTAAGAGATTTGGAAAAGGTATCCAAGAAATTAATTAAAAAAACAATAGGCCGTAAATTCAATCTCTCTCTCTCTCACACACACACACACACACACACACACACACATATATATATATATTATGGATTTATGTATCAAGGAGATAAGTATATTAAAATAATTTGACGAAATATTTGACGAAAACTGTAAAAGTTTAGTTTAAAAGAGTATTCTTTAACTGTCTTTTAAGAAGTAACTAGGAAAGTAATATATATATGAGTGAGATTAAATTTTCTGCCTATTGTTTTTTTAATCAATTTCTTGGCTACCTTTTCCAAATCTCTTATTAGTCCTTTAAATTCACTAGGAACTAGGTATATTAATTGTAGGGTAAAAAGTTAATGAAATGGTCACCACATATAAACATTTAATGGTATAAACAAGGCGTTTCGAACACATAGTGTTCTTCTTCAGGCATTAACTAAAAAATACAATGTCACCAGAGAGTTATCTATAATTAAATTTATATATGTGGAGACCATTTCATTAACTTTTTACCCTACAATGAGTAAATACCACATAATAAGTGATTGCACTACGTTAGAATAGGTATATTAATCACAATATGATTTGTGTTCAAATATTTATTCTTTCCGACGTTTAAGTCTTCTTTGACCATCATCAGGGAGATTTTTTTAACATGTTGGATTTCTGTTTCATGTCAGGAGGCCTGAGTCTTCAACCGGCAACTTTAGATGTTTACTTTGTATTTAATATTATTTTTTTTTATAAGTAATTTGAGTGTTATATTGAAGTATTCAAAAATTTTCAATAGTTTTCAAAGATATTGTAGATATGTGTTAAAAAAATCACCCTGATGATAGTCAAAGAAGACTGAAAGTTCGGAAAGAATAAATATATATGGACAACAAATCATATGGTGAACTAATATACCTGGTTCTTAGTGAATTTGAAGGACTAATAAGATATTTGGAAAAGGTATCCAGGAAATTTATTAAGAAAGAAATAGGTAGAAATGCAATCTCTCTCTCTCTCTCTCTCTCTCTCTCTCTCACACACACACACACACACACACACACACACACACACACACACACACATATATATATATAAATATATATATATATATATATATTGCAAAAGACGAGCCAATCCCTGTTACGTATTACTTTGGGCACTTCTTATTGGTTGTGGGTGTTTTTTTCGTTGGACACGTTTCTCCTTAGCACACTCCGTCTGCTCGGCCGCCTCAGCCTTCACTCCGGGAGAGGGCTCGCAGTCCCTACTTAATTTTCCAATAGAGTTGGATGAACCTCAGCCCTCTCCCGGAGTGAAGGCTGAGGCGGCCGAGTAGACGGAGTGTGCTAAGGAGAAACGTGTTCAACGAAAAAAACACCCACAACCAATAAGAAGTGCCCAAAGTAATACGTAACAGGGATTGGCTCGTCTTTTGTAATATCTAATCTGGCATTCAACATATATATATATATATATATAAAGATTTCACTTTATTTGTTTATATATATATATATATATATATATATATATATATATATATATATATAAATAAAATAAAAAACGAAGGAAACACACAGAAAGACACAGACATAACTCACATCGATATTTCGACAATCGTCGTCATCAGGAGGTGCGAACAGCGAAGAGCGAAGAGTCCCGCAGGAAGACAGGGCGGTACTCCCTGTACTGAGTACCGCCCTGTCTTCCTGCGGGACTCTTCGCTCTTCGCTCTTCGCACCTCCTGATGACGACGATTGTCGAAATATCGATGTGAGTTATGTCTGTGTCTTTCTGTGTGTTTCCTTCGTTTTTTATTTTATTGTAAAAAAGTCCGCTGGACCGTTTCTTTTAATTGTTATATATATATATATATATATATATATATATATATATATATATTGTTGAAATGTACCGCAGCTTCAGTATGAATGACTTTCAAACTAAGCTGTTCTAGTCTCCTGACAGTCTTACGAATACTTTAATAGATATCAACAATTTTAATACAACTGAAAACTAACATCACAGGTAAAGAATATAACATAACTTACAAGATCATTATCTACTAGCTTTCGACTATTCTATAGTCATCGTCAGGTTGGGTCTTACATATTCGTAAGACTGTCAGGAGACTGGAACAGCTTAGTTTGAAAGTTGTTAATGCCGAAGCTGCGGTACATTTCAACAAAATATGCCTCCAAGAAGATTTGCTGCCAACCTATACTAATATATATATATATATATATATATATATATATATATATATATATATATAACACAGAACTAAGAACACACACACTTACTGTCTCTAATTTTTCGTTGAACCGTCATCAGGAGAGTTGAGATAGGGACACCAAGCGCGCACCTGTGAAACAACAGTTGGAGTTGAATAACTAATGAAGTTGGTCTCCAATCGTCGCTTCACAAGTGCGCTTGGTTTCCCTATCTTAACTCTCCTGATGACGGTTCAATGGAAAATTAAAGACAGTAAGTGTGTTTGTTCCTTAGTTCTGTCTTTGTGATTCACCGTGAAACGTTTGTTGTATTTTTGAATCTTTTCCTGTTTACAATATATATATATATATATATATAGATCAAACAACAATTTATTGTGGTTTGATCATTGATTGTTGTTTCATGTGTTTATATGAAATCTTTTTATATATATATATACATTTATGCCTACTATGAAATATTAAACGTTAAAGTTTTCACTATTTGTGATTATTATAGGATACATCTTGTTTATTGTATCATTTATATTAACTGTGTTTAAAAAAAAGAAAAAATAAAAAAAACTGTATTCTAATTTTTAATTTATTTAGTTTCAATCGTAACGAAGACCTGTTCTACAATAATAATATTGAACATGGGTGTTTAATATTTTTTTTTAATCTTCAGTATAAAAAAAATAATAATGTTACCATCTTCACAGTGGTTCTTTATAGTAGAGTAGCTATAGTTAGTTTTTATTTAAACAATTAAATTAATTTAAGTTAAATAATCATGTTTTGATTAGAAAGGAAGAAATGGTTGTTGTGTCAAGTGTTTTGAGGCTTAGAAAAATGTTATCAACCAGTTTTCGGCTGTAGTATAATGGAAATAAGTTGGTAATATTCACCCTGAGCGATGGTGCTGCCATCTCGTGCTACTTTAAAGTACTAACAACTGCATAAAACTAAACTTATATTTTATAAGATTATTGAATGTTTAGGTCTTATGATTTAAACTACTTCTCTTGCCGACGTTTCGACATATAATTATGTCTTTTTCAGGTCTCAGAATACTGTTCCTTTTTCAACATTTCTTCATTAAACTGTATTACATCATTTTATAAATGGGAAATCACCAGTGCTAAGTCATTGTTATTGTAAAACAATGAAATTAGCCCAGATGAAATCCCATTTATAAAACCATGTACAGGGTTAGGCTAAATGATCTGACACATTTTTAGGTTAAATAAAAAGCAAATAAAGTAAATAAACAGTAAAGTGTTTTTATTTTATATGTACGAAAAGTACATATAATGCCATTTTGTTTTGCTTCTGTATAATGTCATTGCTTATTTTTAAACATAGTGCATATACATATTAAACATAATTATACATAAAAACCTAATAAATTAAACATTATATGTAATTAACCTACAAATGTGTCATATCATTTTGCCTGATCCTGTATATAGATTAATGAAGAAATGTTGAAAAAGGAACATTATTCTGAGCTCTGAGGAAGACATAAATATATGTCGAAACATTGTATTACATGCATTAATTTATACAATTTCTTAACTTTTCATTATAATAATACAATTTTTTTGGTGAAATAAACATTTTTGTTGTGTTATTTTAATGTACTAGAATAATGATAAAAACGTAAACCTTTCTGACATAACATATACATTAAATGTCTTTCGATTGAAATCTTTTTTAAGTTCAAAGTTGTACAAAAAATTTGACGAAATTCTTGATAAAATTGTTTTGTGATTAATGAGGGTGGCCTTAATAGGTCATTCCTCTTCACAATGTACAACTTTTCGAATAAGAGCCTGTGTTTGTGGTTTCTTAGGACAACGCTCATATATAAAGTGTCAATGAGATTGGGGTGTCTCCACTTTACATCTACATGATGGGCTAAGCGCATTTTTAACTTGTTCAGGTATTCTTTAAATGGCCCATGTCCAGTCATATGTTGTGACAGATTATGGCTTATTTCAAAGTGATTCGTTGATATTTCATTTTGTTTACTAGGAGAATATTGCTTTTGTTAGAAGGCCTTTTGGTACACTCCACCCTTTGTTTTTCCCCTTGTGTCCCTGCTTGCCTGACTTGCTTTACATTTATGCAAGACGTTGGGTGTTTTTCGTATATATAATCCAAGCTGTAGTCTTTAGCACCCTTTATGCAAGACGTTGGGTGTTTTTCATATATATAATCCAAGCTGTAGTCTTTAGCACTCTTTATGCAAGACGTTGGGTGTTTTTCGTATATATAATCCAAGCTGTAGTCTTTAGCACCCTTTATGCAAGACGTTGGGTGTTTTTCATATATATAATCCAAGCTGTAGTCTTTAGCACTCTTTATGCAAGACGTTGGGTGTTTTTCGTATATATAATCCAAGCTGAAGTCTTTAGCACCCTTTATGCAAGACGTTGGGTATTTTTCATATATATAATCCAAGCTGAAGTCTTTAGCACCCTTTATGCAAGACGTTGGGTGTTTTTCATATATATAATCCAAGCTGTAGTCTTTAGCACCCTTTATGCAAGACGTTGGGTGTTTTTCATATATATAATCCAAGCTGTAGTCTTAAGCACCCTTTATGCAAGACGTTGGGTGTTTTTCGTATATATAATCCAAGCTGTAGTCTTTAGCACCCTATTTAGCTATATCATTCTCTAACTCAATCATGATTCCTAAACGTACCTTGTACTTTTGAAATAATTTTTTTCCCTAAAATATTTTGTCTACAATCTTTGAAATAATTTTTATGAAAAGATTATTCAATTTTCTTTCTGTTAATAGAAGTTGGAATGTTACTTATTCCTTTTATGTTTTTTTTCATGTAAAAGTGATTTTATAAACTTTGGATCTTTAAATAATGTCTCTTGTTAATCACACATAGCTTTCGATAGATTTTTATCCTGAAGTAAATTTTATTTCATCAAAATTTATCTCATCATACATGATGATATATAAACTGAAAATAAATTTGATTTACAGATAGCTGAAATATTTTTTTCTATCATTAAATAGTTTTTAAAAAAAAACTGATGAGAAAATAACATATTTTGATTTGCATGATTTTAACTTAAATGATGTTATGTAACTATGCCATACGATCGTAGAAACAAGGATTATTTCATTGAAAAAGATGTCGCCATTAGTATTAGCAGTCGACTTTTCACACAATAACTAAATAATATAGTTATTTTGTCTGAAGTACGAGTATATAGGCATGCAACATTGATTCACAGAAATCAGAAAAGGAGTTATAGATTAGATAGGAGAATAAATAGAAGGCCTTTCCAACAGGTCGAGGCATGCAACATGGACTTTCCCAATAAATTACTTACCTTTCATCGTGATAACAGTAATTGATTGATGTAGACTCATAATATTCAGGGCTGTATCCGTGAGGAGAGAGATTACTAATTCTGCAAATAAAATAGCGGCTTTAAGCAACTTAACAACCATTCCTACTATTCTTTTATCAACATTAATAGCCATTTTCAAAAACTGTGGTTTTTTTTCTAAATCACATATTTTTGCAGTGAGTTACTTGAATATATATATAAATGAAAAAAGACAACAAATAGAAGAAGCGAGAAAACTTACTGGATCGATATTTCGAACTGAAGTTCGTCGTCAAGGAGAAGAAGGGAAGAAGAAGAGGTACGTGCGTCCACTTGTACCGGCAGAGAGCGACTGGGGGTTCCAGGCGGTACTGACGACGAACTTCAGTTCGAAATATCGATCCAGTAAGTTTTCTCGCTTCTTCTATTTGTTGTCTTTTTTCATTTATATATCTGTCCGGTTTGTCCGTTTTAATATTTTGATTCTATATATATATATAGTTCAACGTACATAAAGAAACGTAGAGAAATTAAAAACACATACTTACAGTCTCTAATTTTCGGTTGAACCGTCTTCAGGAGAGATAAGAAAGGGAAACCAAGCGCACTGGTACAGAGAAGGTTGGAGACCCAACCGTAAGTACGTAAGGGTCTCCAACCGTCTCTGTACCAGTGCGCTTGGTTTCCCTTTCTTATCTCTCCTGAAGACGGTTCAACCGAAAATTAGAGACTGTAAGTGTGTGTTTTTAATTTCTCTACGTTTCTTTATGTACATTGAACTGTATTTGTCCATTTCGGATCGTATTTTCATCAAAAAAGTGTTATATATATATATATATATATATATTTATTTATTTATTTAATGAACGGAAAGACTATCCACCGGTTGGGTTACTTGCCGTTGCTTCTACAACGTGCTTGGTCACTCTTTCTCTTTTCTTCTGAAGACGGATTACCCGAAAATTAGACTCTGTAAGAGTGTTTCTTTACTCTGTGTGTTACTATTCATGTTCTATATATATATAACAGTTCAAAATTGAAGATAGGTAGAACACAAAGTAAAGAAACACACTTACAAACTCAAATTTTCGGGCAATCCGTCTTCAGGGGAAAAGAGAAAGGGAGACCAAGCACATTGTAGACGCAACGACAAGTAACCCGTGTCACTAGCCCTGTTATTAGCCGTGTTACTAGCCGTTGCGTCTACAATGTGTTTGGTCTCCCTTTCTCTTTTCTCCTGAAGTCGGATTGCCCTGAAAATTTGAGTTTGTTAGTGTGTTTCTTTACTTTGTGTGCTACCTATCTTCAATTTTGAACTGTTATTGTGTCCAGTTTCGATCGTGTTTCCGTTTATCTAGTGTATAAATATATATATTTTGTAACTTAATATTTTTTATATTTATGTTTTAATTTTTATTTGACATTATTTTGTTTATCAACTTACATTTTTTTATCACATTTTTTTATAATTTTTAAAATTGTTTTTTAATCTTTTATATGTTTCCTTTATTTTCTGTTTTCTACCCCTTTATTCTTCTTTAACAAGATGCAGGAACATCATGGTAAGGGGTTCAAATTAGTGGGAGGTTGCTGTGGTTGAAAGATCTTAGTCTTATTTTTCCAAATTCATACTCTGATTTGATCATTGATATATATATATATATATATATATATATATATATATAAAACTCTACTTTGTTATTTCACATATCACGTGAAATAAGAAAGTAGGGTTTTTGAAATTGAAATTTGAAATTACAGTTGGTAGCTGACTCTGACAAAGACCGCTTCTTACGGTTGAAAGATCTTAGTCTTGTTTTCCCATTTCATATTGTTTTTTGATCATATATATATATATAATATGAATATATAGTCCAGTTCAGTATTCTATATCCATATACATCAAGAGAGAAGTGGTCTGCTAAGATATAAGTGCTATCTGAAATTAGTCATCCAGCCCACCATTTCTATCCTGATGACGACTGACGCCGAATTCAATTTATTTATGCCAGTTCTATATCTGTGCCGTTTTCTATTTTGACTGTACATGTAACCTAAGGAAATAAATGTTTCTTAATGTTATTATTATAATTTGATTGAATAGTAATTGATAAGCTAATTAATTCGATAATATTTTTTTCTTTTAGTATAAAATAAACTATTTTCGGAACGGTTGTTAACATAAGCACAAAAGAAAAATGAATAGGCATATAAAAAAAAATTCAATATAAAAATAGTAATTATTGTAATAGCTATAAAATTAAATAATCATTTTTATTTCTATTATAAACATTAGTACTACAGTTAAATCTATTGAAAATGTAAAGGAATCATTTAATATAAAAGAACTGTATTTTTATTGAAGCCACTAAGAGTCTAATTTGATGTAAATTATTGTTTGAAAGCTAGAAATTTATTTGATGATAGCATCTAATTGAATAGTTTTTGAAGAACTCTAAGAGGCGCAGTATAGCAGTGATTCCATGCTTACAGTACTCGAGTGATGATTCAATGCATTCATGCCTTGTTTTAAATAAACCACCAGGAGTCATTAACGTACATTAGTTTTTAATTTTAGCTGTTCACTTACAAAGTTAATAGTGTGTATATCTATATAAATATAGACAAAAGTATCGACCGTGGAATACAAACAAAACTAAAGTTTATAGAGACTCGGTCAGTTCTCAGGTTGACTAAAGTTCCCGATAAACTTTAGTTTTGTATATATATATATATATATATATATATATATATCATGATTTGTTTTCTTGACCCAATATTTATATGATGTAATTTTTTTTTTTGAGGTTTGAGTTCCAATGATTTTAAACTAGTCCTTTTGCCGACGTTTCGACATTTATTTATGTCAACTTCAGGGCTACAACATGATTATTGTTGTAGCAATAAATATGTTGTCGCCCTGAAGATGACATCAATATATGTCGAAACGTCGGCAAAAGGACTAGTTTAAAATCATTGGACCTCAACCCTCAAAAAAAAAACATCATATATATATATATATATATATATATATACAAAAGTAAGGTTTATCAGAACTCGGTCAGTTCTTCTGGTTCAAATTAAACTCTCATTGCGAACGCTTCGGTTTTTATTTAAAATCTTTTTCATACTCGTAGTTCCTACAAAACAGAGGTATTATAATAAATAATATATTTATTATATTTCCTCTGTTTTGTAGGCCTATGAAAAAGGTTTTAAAAAAAAACGAAACGTTGGCAATGAGGGTTTAATTTGAACCAAAAGGACTGATCAAGTGCTGATTAACTTTAATTTTGTTTCTATTTTACGATCGATACTTATATATATATATATATATATATATATATATATATATATATGTAAAATATAGCCGCAGTCCTTAATTTAAACATATTTTGTTAAATAATTGACCATCGACCATGATGAAATTGTTCATGGTACCACCAGGTGACCCCAGCACTAACGAGCTCAATCCAGCCAGGAGCTCTTGAAGAACTGGACTAAAAGCCACTTTACAACGGTTACTGCAAACTGTTTCTGGACAGACTCATTATGACAGACCAAGCTGATGTTTTTTTTTTATGAAAAAACTGTTTCGTTATATCAGAGGAGCAATCAACCCTAGCCTGAGATATCTATCATTCATCCCATGGGATACACCGAATCCCAGCCTGAGATATGTATCATTCATTCTATGGGATAGGCTGAAGCCTAGTCTGAGATATGTACCATTCATTCTATGGGATAGGCTGAAGCCTAGTCTGAGATATGAACCATTCATCCTATGGGATACGCCGAACGTGCACCTCACGGAGGTGAGCTTTCACTACTCTATATGACACAAAAACTACTGGCACACTGATGACTACGTTGAAGATACTAAATTCGTTCCGAGTAATATAGTTAGGGATACCTGGAGAGAACACCCGCTCTGAGTAATACGGTTAAGGATTCTTGGAATGAACACCCGCTCCCAGTAATACGGTTAAGGATTCTTGGAATGAACACCCGCTCCCAGTAATACGGCTAAAGACTCCTGGAGTGACTACCTTCTCCGAGTAATGTGGTTAGGCATACCTGTATTGAACACTCACTCCGTGTAATACGGTTGAAGATATGTGAAGCGAACACCCGCTCCAAGTAATACGGTTAAGGATTCTTGGAATGAACACCCGCTCCCAGTAATACGGTTAAGGATTCCTGGGGTGAACACCTGCTTCGAGTAATATGATTAATGATATCTGGAGTCAACAGCCGCTCCGAGTAATACCGTTAAGGATTCCTGGAGCGACTACCTTCTCCGAGTAATATGGTTAATGATATCTGGAGTTAACAGCCACTCTGAGTAATACGGTTAAGGATTCCTGGAACAACCAACTTCTTCGCTCCGAGTAATACGGTTAATTATCTGGAGTGAATATCCACTCCGAGTAATATGGTTAAGGATATCTGAAGCGAACACCCGCTCCAAGTAATACAGTTATGGATTCCTGGAGTGAACACCTGCTCTGAATAATACAGTTAAAGACTCCTGTAGTATAAACAACCTAGAATGCAGATATTAAAATACTATGTCCCATGGATTGGACAAAAAAACTAAGTCCTTGAAATACCAATTGATGCCAAGTTACCTATTATTACTGCTGTACGTGTGTTGGTCCCCTAGTTTGTAGTAGTTGTTACTGTAGTAATGCCTCTCGTCGTAAAGAGAAACTTGCCTCTCCAAACTACGTCTTCGCACCTTTGTTGAACCTAAGGAACAAAAAAAAAAAAAAATAAAATTCCACATTACAAACAACATAATAAATATATGCATGAATGGAGACTAGTTAGTGAGAATTTAAATATGTTTTAATTAGTGCAATATAATGATTGGTAATTAGTTAGATACCTGTGTCATTCAAAATTATAGAAAAACTTTTGATATAACGTTTTATTAATATAACAACATGTTTCAAACACGTTGATGGAATTCCTTACACTTAAAATTACGTTGTCAATCAAATATATTTATAATTAAGTTATAATTACTGTAAATCAATATTCGAATTTTTTTGATAATAAAATTGCGATGTGTAGAGACATTTCTATAATTTCCAATAATAAGTAAATACCACATAGTGAATGACTGCATAAGTATACTCGTGGTTTTGACCACGTTGACTCTGACACTATGAACAAAGGGATTACACCAGGATCTATACATTATAATTATTATAAGTGTGATATTTGAATGCTTGTTGATAATAAAATTCCATTGTTTTATGAAAAAAAAAACAACGTGTTCAACACAGTGATGCTGTTTTTTACGTTTAAAATTACGTTAAAATTGTTTACAAAATACATTATAATTATTAGAAATTAATATTGGAATAAGTTTTTTATAATAATATTTTTTATATGGAGATATTTCTATATATTCTAGTAATTATTAATACCACATAGCGAATGACTGCATAAATATTCTCATTGCTTTGACCACGTTGATTCTGACACAATGATCAAACCTGTTATCCAGGATTTATATATTATTATATTGTAAAATTATTATAGGTGTAATATTCAAATACATTTTTTTGAATAAATTACTTTATATAAAGAAATTTTCTATAATGTCCATTATAGTAAACATCACTTATAGTAAACATCAGTAATAAGTAAATGAGTGACTCGGAGTTGGAGTTAGATAAATCCAAGCTTGTAATTTACTTGATGTGCAATCTTTTATTCTCTTTTCAAATCAAGGAATTCTCTCGAATCGGTCAAGGACCTTGTCTATAAGGGGGTCGTTCGTTCAGCGATGACTTATGGATGCTCCGTCTGGTATAGAGTTGCACCAACGAACAAGGTGTGTATCCAGATTGTTCAAAATAAGTGTGCCCGACTTATAGCCAGGGCTCCTTGTACGCCCGTAATGTTGATATTTGTCATGATTTGAAAATGGAATCCATAGATAGTTATATCACCCGACTTACTACTAATGAAGACAAGAAACTATCTACTCATCCAAACCTCCTTGTACAAACTCTAAATCCTGCCACCAACCTTCCTCAACCTCACTGAACAATTACTTCATCCAGTGACTATCTGACTATTATTCCAACTCATGTCTAAAAACATTGAAAACTATGACTAACAAGACCACATGACCACGAATACGACATCATTACTGTACAGGCAAACTTAATATCTGACATGAATAACTGACATTCCAAGTTATAGTAACACAGTAAACAAGCAGTAGAAGGCCTCTAGTCTGGAACTACTAGTTACGACGTGCACTATAGTGTGCGGATATATTCCTTGGTCGTTGGTCGAGTGACTCCATAAGTATACCTGTAGCTTTGACCACTATGATCAAATCTGTTATTCTACAATTTATACATTATAATCATCTAACTTAAAATACGAATGTTATTTGATAACAATATTACTACAAATGGAGAAATTTCTGTATATTCCAATAATTAGTAAATACAACATAATGAATGATCCGATAAAGTGTAGCCGTGGCTTTGACCACATTCTGATATTTATAATAAAATCATTTATTTCAGGATCCATACATTATAATTATATTAAGTTTGACATATAATTGATATATAATTACTATAATTATTTTTATATAATTTTATCATACAATTACTTCATATCGACCATTTTTTCCCAATCATTAATAAATACCACAAAATGAATGACTATATAAGAATGCCCGTGGTTACTATCTTGACTGGAGGATCTAAAAACAAAAATCTCCACACCTATAAAAATATACTTTATTTAAATCCGTACTTCCAGAAAAACTACTTTATAAATTTAATTTTGTAATTCCTAAAGTTTAATCATTTTGAATTATTATTAATTAATAATAAATAATATAATAATAAAAATAATAAAATATTTAATTTTAATAAATTAATAGTTCATTAATTTAATTAATTAATAAATTATCTAAAATTAAGTATCTTAAAATTTTGATTATATTTTTGAAAAAAGTATAGTAATTTTTTTAAAATAACTGGTAATTTTAGTAAAATTAGCTACAGAACTAATTACCAGTATATAGAAGGTTAACGCGATGTTTATTCACGGTAAAGATGAATTTGTTTTACTTTGTACCCTAAGGATAACTAATTTCTTGGTTTACGCATAATAAGCTGCATTTGCTCCTTGTCAAAGTTCCCGTTGCTATAGAGATGTTTAAGTTTATTGAAATATCTCTTTCAATAGTCTGACTTTTCAACTGTATAATATTTTGAACGTCCCATTAATTAATTAATCCTTTTAATTAATTAATTTATTGTTTTACTCGGCAACATTTATATGTTTTTTTTTTGGCCCCTGACTGTTATTGTTTAAAATACACTTAAATTTGTTGTTTAAAAACAATGGGTGTCAAATAATAAATAAGCCACATTTATCAGAAATTCAATCTTGATTATTAAAATTTTGAAACTCATGAACTTGCGCTTTTTTTTCTGAAAACATATAATAGAAATAATCAATGATCAAACCACAATAGGAAATGGGAAAACAAGACTAAGATCTTTCAACCGTAACAAGCGGTCTTTGTCAGAGTCAAAAACCCAACCACTTGATGAAGTCTGACGAAGACCGCTTGTTACGGTTGAAAGATCTTAGTCAAAGTTTTCCCATTTCATATTGAGGTTTGGTCATTGATTGTTGTTTCACATTTTTATGTGAAATCTTTTTATATAATAGGAAATAAGTCTTCTTTTTTCTTTCTTCATCAACATTTATCAGTAAGAAGAAATCTCCTTTAACTTTGTTTTATTCCGTTGTTATCTTAGATTTAAAAATAATATATATATTTCTGTGATTTATTTCAGTAATTTTTGAAGGTTTCAGTTTCCTTTGTCCTGTGGAAAGACTGCTTGGCCGTTTGCCATCGACTGCTCTACCTAGACTTCGTAAGTAAATACTCTGAATGTATTGTCTTTTATACTTTAAGAAAGTGTTTTTCATCTAGCATGATTTAAGGCTATAATTTTAATACCATGAAAGAATCACTTTATTTTAGCGTAGGCTTTTTTTTTATGATGACGATGAATCTGTTTTTGTTACAGTCTTTTTCCGAAAATAAGATATCCCTCGAAAATTAGCCCTACCCTGATTTTGGGGACTTTTTAGATTATTAGCCCTCTCCCAAAAATAATCCTTAGCTAAAATAATGTGAAAAATATAATTTGTTAAGACTAATGTCAATTTAGTAGGCATCTCTAGTTGCCCTAATAATTTTTTGAAACAAAATATTCTAAGAAATTCCTTGTTTACCTGTACAGTTCGTTTCAAGAAATGCAGAGGCACGTGTCAAAATTAATTCCTGGAATATATAAAGTAGAATGTACCTTAAAAGTATAATAGAAGGCAGCAGTCTACATAGAGTGACGGTGCAGATACAACGTTTGTGCATTTCAGTCTTGTAATTCTGATTATTACCCATTACTTATTGTACTAGAAGCCCTTCCTCGAAAATAACCCCTAGTAGGAATTTTGGACCTTAAAAGAAAGTAAGACAGTGCCTTATTTTCGGAAAAAGACGGTATTACAAATGACAAAACTTGATATTTCAAAAATGATGTAATAACATACTTCTGCCTGTGGAAAAGGTTTTAAATAAAAACCAAAACGTTGGCAACGAGAGTTTAATTTGAACCTGAAGAACTGGCTGATTCCTGATAAACTTTAATTTTGTTTCTATTTCACGGTTGATATTTTTATTAATACTTATGTATATAGTTCAATATAGATGAAAAAACATAGAGAAATTAAAACTACACTTAGACTCTCTAATTTTCGGTTTGAACCATCTTCAGGAGTGATAAGAAAGGGACACCAAGCGCACTGGTACAAAAACGTTTGGAGACCAACAATGTTGCCGCACACGTACCCAGTCACAGCAAATAAGGTAGACAATAATCAATTTAAAATTAACTATTTCAATGGAATAGGATAGGATAGAGAATATACACAAATAATAAAAGAAAAGAAGAGGTATGAAAAGAGGAAATGATACATAAAAAAAGTTAAGGACTAAGCATTAATAAAAAAAAGTAAAACTTGAAATAATACATAGTAAGTGTAGGTTTTTAATTTCTCTATGTTTCTTTATCTACATTAAACTTTATTTTTTTCATTTCGGATCGTATTTTCATCGAAAAAGTCTATATATATTATTTATAGCACTATATTCTTTATCGAGAATTTATCCAGTATCAAACATATTCGCAGACAACTTCAGGGCTACAATAATGCAAAATTAATTACAAGAATATTAAAAAAAATAATAGCACAATTAAATAATGAATAGAATTAATTATGGACCAATCCTCGTTAAAGAAAGACAAATCGTTTTGAATAAATATAGTCGAGGTAAGAAAATATTGAATTATATATATATAACGTGTTCCGGTTTGCTTCTTAACGCAAGTACCTCATAGTTCTTCCTGATGACGACTGATGTCGATATATTGAAATGAGTTTTGTAGTGTTTTACTGTATTCTTTTCTTTGCATTAAAGAGTATATATATATATATATATATATATATATATATATATATATTATGTTTTCCCATTTCTTATTGTGGTTCGATCATATATATATAGGAAAAAACACAGAAAGTCACTACTTTCTACTACTACTGTAGTGACTTTCTGTGTGTTTCCTATTTGTTAAAGTATATATATATATATATATATATATATATATATATATATATATATATATGTATGAGTTCAATTTACTATATTTACTATCTTTACTCTATTTTACTCTCTTTACTCTTTACTATTTTTATTGATCTCTTTATTCCTCTTTACTATATTTATTGATCTCTTTATCTGAACTCGTATTGTGTCCAGTTTGGATCGTGTTTTGTTTAATTAAGTGAAATATATATTTATGTATATTTCTTTAAATTACACTAAATACGACATAGAAAAAACACGGATAAACAATAACAAACTCCAATATCCGACCTCAGCATCATCAAGAGAAGACTATTTCTGCTAGGCTGACAAGCAGAAAGTAACCATGCAGCTGATGTATATATGGAATTGAAGAAAAATTATTCAAAACAACTGAAAAAAAAATTAACATCTAATATATACATAAAAGTATATATATATATATATATATATATATATATATATATGCAAAGTTTACTCCACAGTTAGAAGTTTTGCTGTTTTTATTGTAAAATTTATTTTCACAATTTTATATTTTTTTTATAAAATTAAAAATACTTTTACCATATTACATTACCAAGCAAATGTTCTAATTATACCCTCTAATTCAATATAATTAGATTGTTTATTAAGTTACTTTCTTAGTGGTGAATTAATTACATTATTTTAGGAAAAAGAAACAATATAGAACCTAGGAGTAAACTAGAAAAGAGAAGAAGAAAATTTTAGTTTTAAGGAAAAGCATATAACTCTGGCTTAATAGTCAATTATTAATAATATAAATGGTACTATTTAGAAGCGTTGGTGTGATAGGTTCAATTACGGAAGGTGACCTTACCGAAGTAACTGTAATTGAAGTTGTCTAGTGTCAGCAAATTTTCCGCTATCATTTTCCATGTTACTTCCAATCAATTCTCCGATTGAAATAACTGAAGTTTATATATACATATACAAAATGAAAGTTTATCAGGACTCGGATAGTTCTTCAGGTTCAAATTTAACTCTTATTGCCAACGTTACGGTCTTTATTTAAAACCTTTTTCATAGGCAAAAGTATCAATTTAGAAAGAGAAAAACTAAGTATTACATTACAAATTATTTTACAAAGAAAAATAGTATGTGGATTTTAACAACAACTGTAGTCTGAATGAACACGTGACACTGAACTGAAAAAAATTTCAGTGTCACGTTCAGAGTCATTTTTTCAGTTCAGTGCTACGTGTTCATTCAGACTACAGTTGTTGTTAAAATCCACATACTATTTTTCTTTGTAAAATCATTTGTAATGCAATACTTAGTTTTTCTGTTTCTAAATTGATACTTTTGCCTATGAAAAAGGTTTTAAATAAAGACCGAAACGTTGGCAATGAGAGTTTAATTTGAGCCTGAAGAACTGACCGAGTCCCGATAAACTTTAGTTTTGTATATATATAGGACACAAAAATAACTGGAAAATCACATATTTGAATGGTTTAGTTTACTTTTCACACCACATATATCAACCAACGAATATAAAAAGATTGAAGTTAGTCATTTTCGATGTTCTTCCTGTGTGTTTTTTTGTTGTGTTTGGATAGACAACCTGAAAGACTGTTATAAAGAACTTATAGGTAACTTTAGCTTATACACTTTTATAGTCTGAAAAATATAGGTAGACAATTTTTTTATATATAGAATATGTAATAAATAAGAAAATCTGTTTTGGTACATTCATTATTTTATTGTACGTCCCGTTAGTTGTTTTCTTGGATGCCCAACATGTGAAGGGCTGTCCTGGTTTGACTCCATAAGAACATACCATCAACATTTATGCAGAGTCGCATCTCTACTGGTCAACGCGTCACCCAATGACCCAACAGCCAAAGGTGGGCGTTGGCAAATAAGTCATCATAAACTGATTTCAAATTGTAAGACTAAAATTCTTATAGGTCAGTATGAATGAATTAATATATGTTATTAGTAGAGAGTTACTTCTGCGCTTTGGGGGCGGAGTGGAGCTTTCATCTAAGTATGAATAGGACTTTTCGTAACTGTGTTTGTAGCCAGTCATCAATTTGTGTTTCATTTCCTCTCCATCTCCGTACCAATACCCATGACTGAAACACAAAAAACAACTTTCTATAATAAGCATTTCTGTGTTCTCAGCAAATTACAATTAAATTAACTCTATATTACTTGTCATCGTAGTCCCACTGTCTGTTTCTGTGTCTGAAACACAAAAAAAATAGTTAAAAAAAAGACATTATTATGTCCTTTAATATAATTAATCAATTTATTCATTTATTTATTCATTTTAATCAATGAATTGACTAAAATTCATTAAAATAACGGACAGAGTAAAGAAACACACTTGCTAACTAATTTTTGAAAAATCCGTCTTCAGGAGAGAAAAGAGGCTCAACACGGCAGAGTCGCAAGTAAATGTGACCGACAGTACTGTAAAGCGTGACCCTTCATGAAGTCCTAAGCTTTCATTTTTAAGAAATTAGAGTTAGCATATGTATTTCTTTACTGTGTGCGTTACGTTTCTTCGTAGTTGAACTTTTAATATTATACATACTATTTTTCCTTATAACGAGCTTTGGCCAACAGCATGTTTTACCTCCTTTTTACAGTTCAAAATTTTCTTATCTGGACTACAAATATTCTACACTATTTTTCTTTATAGAGGTTTAGTTCCAGAGACTATATAAAGAAAAACTATGTAGAATGTATGTGGTCGAGATAAGAAACATTGAATTTTGTATTTTGAATATATATAACCTTAGAAAATATATATATATATATCAAGTGTTCACATAAACACGTGAAATAACAATCAATGATCAAACCACAATAACAAATGGGAAAACAAGAATAAGATCTTTCAACCGTAACAAAGATCTTTCACCAGATGTTTTCTGCATCTAGTGTTTCAGTTGGGTTTTTCACTCTGACAAAGACCGCCTATTACGGTTGAAAGATGTTAATCTTGTTTTCCCATTTCTTATTGTGGTTTGATCATTGATATATATATATATATATATATATATATTGGTATAAATAGGCAGCAGATCCTCTTTTAAACAAGTATCATTAAAATTAACCTAGTGTATATATATATATATATATATATATATATATATATTGGTATAAATAGGCAGCAGATCCTCTTTTAAACAAGTATCATTAAAATTAACCTAGTGTATATATATATATATATATATATATATATATATATGAATAATAATCAAAATAACACTTGATATAATAGTGATTAATATGTTACACATATGATATAATTTTTTATAACAATGCTCTAAGGCCTTTCGTTAACACATCTTCGGAGAGCAAGTGAACTAAAAAAACAAGTTAACAAGTATTTATTGTTTTTTTAGTTCACTTGCTCTCCGAAGATGTGTTAACGAAAGGCCTTAGAGCATTGTTTTAACAAATTGTTTTCATTGTGGTAAATTAATCCATATATATATATATATATATATATATATATATATATATTGCTGTTTGTTTCTTGACCACTCTATATTCACAGGTTTTGAGATTTTTTGAGAGTTTTGGTCTGGATATTAAAAATACTTCTTCGCCAACGTTTCGACATAAATTTACGTCCTCGTCAGGGGACGTAACTATTTTCTTTCATAGTGGAATTCGTATAAATAATAGGCTGGGAAGTCTGTTGTCTATCTTTGTTCTATTTTTTCCTCCCATTTGTATAATCTCCTCTACATATTAAATAACTACATATTATTAATAAATGACTTATTTAATATGTAGAGGAGATTATACAAATGGGAGGAAAAAACAGAACAAGGATAAACAACAGATTTTGCAGCCCTGAGGAGGACATAAATATATGTCGAAACGTTGGCTAACAAGTGTTTTTTAATATCTGACCAAAATCCTCAAAAAATCTCAGAACCTATATATATATTTATATATATGATCAAACCACAATATGAAATAGGAAAAGAAGACTAAGATCTTTCAACTGTAACAAGCTGTCTTCGTCAGAGTCAAAAACCCTCCTGAAATGACCCTTCAAGAAGCAAGTGAGACATACTTGGTTGGTTTGTTTGAAGACACCAATTTGTGTGCTATTCATGCCAAAGAGGTTGCAATCATGCCCAAAGATATCCCGTTAGCTCGTCGTATTCGTGGAGACCGTGCTTAATTTTTCATGAAGTAATATTTAATAAAAACAAATAATTGAGTTTTTGACTTTGACGGAGACCGTTTGTTACGGTTGAAAGATCTTAGTCTTGTTTTCCCATTTCTTATTGTGGTTTGATCATTGATTGTTATTTCACGTGTTTATGTGAAATCTTTTTATCGATATATATATATATATATATATATTTATATAATGGAAAAATTCTCAAAAATGGCGGTAAAGTCTCTAAACCGAAATAACTGGTTCAAATTATATCAAACACTTGGACTATCAAATATAATTTAATTATAGTTAAAATAGAACTGACGATGATGTGTTATTTTGGTCGAAAGATATATATTATATTTATAATATAATTGTTAATACATTTGTATGTGACTCATGTTGCAGTTTAGTTATTAATAAATAACTGGAAAATAAATTAAAAAATAAAAAAATGTATAGTAATTTCCTGTTATCCAAGTAGAATTAATCTTTCACATTTAGTTTCATTATATAAAAGATATTTTCAAAGTTTAATTTCACTGCTTGTAGATCAATTTCATATTTAGGCTGCATAACAAAATAATTTTTACTCTTATAGAGTAATTAGTTACTGAAAATAGCAAATACAAGTAAAGCGGGATATTTTATAGATTTTCTTTCATAGTGGAATAAATAAATATTTTTTTTTGGATTTATTTTCAGTTTATTTGCTATGATTTATTTTCAAGTTAATTAGTGGCTTACTATAGTGAAATGTCAACAAGTAACGTTTATTATAATTCGTTTGTCATCTGTTTTCTTGATAAATTTTAATAATTTAACAGCAAGTTGAATGTCTATTAGGTAAGAGTAAGGGGGTCAGGTTAGCTCAGTGGTTACGTGCTCACCTCTGAACTGATAGGACCGGGGTTCGATACCCACCTGGCCCTCGATTTATTCACGCGGGAGGTGAATAAATCTGAGCGCGTCGTCCCTCGGAGAAGGACGTTAAACCGTCGGTCCCGAGCCTGTACATTTGTCAGGTACTCGTTAAAGATCCTTACTATAAATACATTTGAGTTAGGCAAAATTTAGTACTCCCACTGTGGAACTGCCTCTGCTACCTAACCTAACCTAGGTACGAGTATATCACAGCTTCTAGGTGCCAGGTTTGCTCAGTGGTTAACGTTTGAACTGGTAGGTTCAGGGTTCGATACCCACCTGGCCCTCGATTTATTCACGCAGGAGGTGAATAAATCTGAGTATGTCATCCCTCGGAGAGGATGTTAAGCCATCGGTCCCGAGCCTGTAAGATGTCAGGAACTCATTAACGATCCCTACTTGAATTAGGCAAAATTTAAGACTCCCAATGTAGAATCAATAGGTAGTTTGTCTCCTCTATTACTCAAATAAGTGCGAAATAATAAAGGAGCCATGATTTCCGCTCCTTGAACTCTAAAAGATGAAAGCTTATAAGTGTGGGCGTTGCAAAACAAACGTATCACAGCTACTTTTTCCTTGTATTTTTTTTTGTTATATGTTTAGTAATTTAACAGTCTACCTGTAGGGTTCCTTGTGGTTCCTCGGCCTGCTGTTGTAATAGAGTGGATCCTGCTCTTGTTCTATATACTTCCTCAAGCCTCCGTCATCTTTGCTGGAGTAGTAGTCACTCTCCCTGTACTGCCGCGACCT
The DNA here is from genome assembly GCA_026182355.1 of Hermatobates lingyangjiaoensis. Classification (NCBI taxonomy): domain Eukaryota; kingdom Metazoa; phylum Arthropoda; class Insecta; order Hemiptera; family Hermatobatidae; genus Hermatobates; species Hermatobates lingyangjiaoensis. The sequence continues at coordinate 68,569 of JAPFBL010000735.1, forward strand.
CCTCCCGTGTCCAGGTTGACCTGTCAATCAGTCAATCAATCAAACAAGGCCCCTCCATATCAATGAATAAATGATTACGCATAAATTACTAGTAAATTACTACATGCCTTATGGTTCACCTTCATAACATTAAATCAAACATTAACTTTATTTTTTTGTTATTAATTTCAATAAAAGAAGATGATTATATAATATTATAATTATATATACTGCATAATCATATATATATATATATATATATATATATATATATATATACTTAAAATAAACTGTGACACATCGACCTCCATTACGGTCGAAATATTGAAAAGTGAGTCTTTGTTATGTTTCTGTCTATGTGTCACAGTTTATTTTAAGTGTAATCTGTCCTGCCGGACCGTTTCCGTTTATCATGGTATATGTATATGTATATTCGCGCTCCGTTCTTCGACGTGGGGAGATCTCTCTCACTTCGTCCTCTCTACTAGTCTACTCTCCTGATGACGAACAACAGTTCGAAATATTGAATTCTGTAAGTTTTCTTTGTATTCTCTTTTCTGTGTCGTGCTTTGTGTAATTTAAAGTTTTATAGTCCTTGTGGACCGTTTCTTATTTTTAGTATATATAAATATATATATATATGAAAATACTAAACAGTCCAAACTGGACTGATAAATAACTGGAAAGAAACAACACGTAAATAACGAGAACACCTTCTGGATCAATATTTCAAACCGAAGGTCGTCGTCAGAAAGAGATTAGAAGGGAAGAAGAAGAGGTACGTCCATTCAAGATTCTGGGCAAAGGGTGTCCCCTTCCACCCACAATCTTCAAGGAACATACCTCTTCTTCTTCCCTTCTACTCTCTTCCTGATGATGAACTTTGGTTCGAATATTGATCCAGTAAGTGTTCTCGTTCTTGACGTGTTGTTTTTTTTTAATTTTACAATATATTGTATTAAAATTGTTCATATTATTATAATTTTGAAATGAATACTTGTAATCTATGTAAGAGAACAGGTGATAAATAAACTCCATGATTTCGGGGGGTTACACAAATTAGGAAAAACAATACCTACTCTGGCACTCGATTTATTCACGTGGAAGATGAATAAATCTGAATATATCATCCCTCGGAGAGGACGTTAAATGTCGGTCCCGAGCCTGTACAATGTCAGGTGCTAAATCAAGATCCCTACTCTAAGTAAACTTGAGTTAGGTAAAAATTAGGACTCCCAATATAGAATCATCGAGGATTCGAGCTATTCAGCATCGGAGGGCTGCCTAGTCAGTCCCTCAGCGATCCAAAAAAAAAAAAAAAAAAAAAAATGAAAAATAATAAAAAATGATTATAAGATTTTGACAGATCTGATGATTTTTGATATATTTAGATGGTATCTTCAAGTCTGAATATATAAGAAGATTTCACAATAATCACGTGGAATAAAAACAACGTCTAAATCAGAACTTGTCAACGTAAGAAATCAGGAAAAAAACTCTATGATTTTTCTTAAATTTTTCTTTATTTTGCATTACACAAGCATTTACTTGTTAAAACTTCATACATGAGTAGAAAGTTATAAAGTACGTATATAGTAGTCACTGAGTTTATGTGATTATATGTAGTTAGTAGTTGACACCACAAATTTGGACACTGACTTGAACGAAATACTTTCTGGACGGCCGTTCGTTAGCTGAATTTGTTAGTAAGTCGTTACAAGACATTTTCTTTATAGTAAAATGTATTTTTAGGGGTTGTACAATTAACCTATATGGGTTTTTTCTGTATTTATACAACACTACATAGTAAAGAAAAACAATATGCTTTATAAAAATGTGGAAACAGAGAGAGGGAGAGGGAGAGAGGGAGAGGGAGGGAAGGAGGGAGGGAGGGAGGGAGGGAGGGAGGGAGGGAGGGAGGAGAGAGAGAGAGAGAGAGAGAGAGAGAGAGAGAAAGAGCATCATTAGCATCAGTTGAGGGGAATTGAACGAAAAAACCTTTTTTTGCGGTAGCACTGTATTACATCATTCATTTCGTTTCCAACCTTCGTCCAGTGCTCAACATTTGGGTCCTGTTGCTCGAAGATTGCAAGGGTTTTATTGATATGAGAAAAAGCTCAATACAAAATCTAACTTACAGCGTTTTGTTTTTTTACGTATTTATAAAATTTGATATATGTATTGACAAATCTGTTCGTATCTCCTAAAGTTCGTAAATGGAATATTAGTTAGTAGGGGAGGGTATGTACTAGATTTAGTTAGCAATGGTAATTATAAAACTGGTGACTTAATCCATGTTATAGGAGTCAGGCTAGCTCAGTGGTTACGTGCTCGCCTCTGAACTGATAGGACCGGGGTTCAATTCCCACCTTGCCCTCGATTTATTCACGCGGGAGGTGAATAAATCTGAGCACGTCGTCCCTCGGGGAAGGACGTTAAACTGTCGGTCCTGAGCCTGTACGATGTCAGGTACTCGTTAAAGATCCTTACTCTAAATACATTTGAGTTAGGCAAAATTTAGGACTCCCACTGTAGAATCAATCTTCATTGTGTGGTATCACAAAGGGCCAATGCTCGGCCTACGGTGTCCCCTTGTGGGACTGCCACTGCAACCTAACCTAACCTAATCAATGTTATCATATGCAGTTATGAAGAAGAATTCTAACACTGGTCGTTATGTCCATGTTATTATATCTAGCTGCAAGTAGAAATCAAGTTATCTAATAGAAATAGGTCGAGTTGATTTGCACAAAGCTCTGCTGATGCATAATGACAGATTGTAAAACAAAACTCTCTAATCCGTCAGAGTTTTCTATTGGCTTGTCAATTTCCTTCAGTAATCTCATTTAATCCTTGCTTAACACTGTTTGTCCAAACTTTTCTATTATAGGAGAAAAAGTTACAAAGTTCAAAGTCAAACCATCAGTGTCTTTTTCATCGGGAGATATAGCGAATGAAGTTTTTTACATAATATGATTTGATGAATCATACCATGAATTAGTGTGCAATACATGATGAATGTAATTAGAACAGTAGTGTTCGTTGCATACTTATAGTTCAAGAACCACATAATCTATTAATAACCGTCAGTCATATTCGATCTCTAAGAACTTTCTATATGTGAAATAGATAACTTAATTAGTCTTAATATCTTAAATATAAATCTATTTAATTTTTTAGATATATAGATTTTTTAAATATATAAATCAATATAAAAAAATATATTTAAAATTTTTTTTAAAAACTTTAAAATTCCTAAATTTTCAAAAATGTTTAAAGACCCAACCTAACGATGTCCATAGAATAGTCGAAAGCTAGTATACAATGGTCTTGTAAGTTATGTTATATTCTTTACATGTGATGTTAGTTTTCAATTGTATTTGAATTGTTCATATCCATTAAAGGGTTTCAAGAAGTGTCTCAGTGTCTTTTGGACAACTCATTTGGGAATTACCACCTCATATTCGTAAGACTGTCAGGAGACTGGAACAGCTTAGTTTGAAAGTCGTTAATACCGAAGCTGCGGTACATTTCAACAATATATATATATTATATATATATATAATTATAATATAAATATATATATATATATTATATATATATATATATATATATATATATATTGTGAAATAATTGCAATTTTGACTTAATTTTGAATTTCAATTCTTTCATTTTTTTTACTTTACTATAAAAAATCATAGTTTTTTATGATTAATAAAATACAGTGATAATGAAAAAATTCGATCTTAAAGTTTTGAGGGATTTATATGTTTTGAGATACCCTAAGTTCTTTTATGATTTTTTCCCGAGGTTTTGTTATATAAAGTGAATTATGTAATAATTTACTTATAGTAAAGTTGAGTATAGACCAATTCAGTTTTTTGTAAAGTAACACAGCTTTTTTGTTTTAGAAAAAAAAAAACAAAATAAGTTCCGATAGTTAGTCAAGTCTAACTATTTAAAGATAATTCGATACTACCAATAAACAATATCTATATCAAGTCCTCGCCCAGAGATTTATAATTTGATGAAAAGAAATCAAGTTTTTAATAAAATATCAGTAGAAATAAAATTTTAATGGAATCAATGAAATATTAACAGTGCATATAACAACTATTTTTACCGCCCAAGGAGGATGTAAGATTTCCTCATCCCCCACCAGGAGCTTTTGGCGTTGATAATACGTTAAACTTCAAAATTACAAAAAGTCCTCAGGATATTTATTTTCATGGAATTACAATCAAAGAACTAGTATTATACTGCTGTTATTAGTCCCAAACTTTTATCTTATTATAGTATTTGTATACATAAACAGTCGTCATCAAAGAAAACCAAAGATCTTTAAAAACGAAAACTTATAATCAAAATAATGAAAAAAAATCTGGAGTGGCCTACACTCTACTTTACTATAAGTAACTTAATGTCAAATTTCTTGAGTATATAAAACATAACGTCTCATTTAAGCATAACGTAAACATCTAAATGGGATATAATTATTAGCCTTTCATTCCTGAGGTAGTACAGATAGTGATTGAAGGACATATCAATTTATAAGCTTATTTTTGTACATCACAAATAATTTATTATTTGCAAATAATTTCATTAGTATAACTACAGTAGTAATAACATTTTTGAAAAACCAAAGTGAACATTTCTTGAAACGATTTATTCTCCTACAAGAGAATGGCTTTCGTTCAAACAGCCAGTGGATTTCTTACATCGTTTACTTGACATCCTTCTACATTGAATATTAAAGTAAAATTTTAAAATTTCAAACAGGAAAATACCCTTTTTTTCTCTGAAAAACATCTTAAACAGCGAAGAAAATGTTATTTTAAGGTGCTTTGTTAATTAAAGATGTACGATAATTACATTTATTGATCTCTAAACGAAAGATTCCAATTATGAATTATCATTTACATTTTTGGTCTTTTATAGAATTATTATACTGAGAATTTTAATCTTTAAAATAATAATAATAATAAGCTTCTTAGTATTTAATAAGATCATTTTCCTTCCCCTTTGTCAAATAACATATACGAATTTTTTCTGAGTGAGTGTTATTATTTTCCAGCACAATATTATTCCTCTTATATCTCATATAAGTCAATAAACAATTTAAATTATGCCTTTATAAATATCAATTTTATCTCAGTGGATATGCTCAAAAAAATTCTAAGTCAATGTAAACAATGTAAAAAAATATAAAAAATTCGACAAGTATAGCAGGTGATCTCTTAGTCTAGGATAAACAAACAGTTTTTATAGCGTTATTGCTCTTTTCCGTAATTGAAACTTCATGAATTTTTTTTTATAAATTGCTAATTTGTTGTTCCATTTTTGGTCAAATTTTCATAATTTTTTAATGAGCCGTTTCGCGTCAATAAATCCTTTTCTGAAAACAGAAATCGTACTGTAACACCCCTTTAGCTAATGTAATTTTGAAACAAAATATCTCAACTCATTCTCCACATAATGTTCTATTTTTAGGCATAGTTTCATTGTGATCCGTCTAACAGTATGGTTTGTATCGCTCTCACAAGGTTTGAGATTGGATTAAAAGTCAAAATTTTTACATTTTAGTGAAAAAAAAAATATTTCCCGTTGTTTTAAAATTCTGAATATATTTTTCGTTTGTTGCGTTTGTAACCTTAAAGATAATGTCAAAATTTCAAAACTGTAGGATAGTAGTTTAGGTAGTTTAGGATAGGTAGGATAGTTTAGGTAGTAGGATAGGTAGTTTAGGAGAAATAAATGTATTAAAAAAAACGGTTTTTGGCAAAAAAAGTGATTTTCCCATGATGCATAATTCTTCCCAAACAATAGGGATCTTCGTCTTTATGGGGCCCATTCTTGTGTAAAATATCAACGTGATCCATCAAAGATTCTGGGCCGTAGCGTGGTAACAAGCAATGCTAACACACGCACCCACCCACCCACCCACCCACACACACACAGACATCATCGTAAAAACTTCATAAAACGACTTCTGGGACCTCAAAACATGTAATTCCGTCAAAATCTCGAGATCGAATTTTTTCACGATCACTATACTTTATTTATAGTAAAGTAAAAAAATGTTAAAATAAATTCACTGCCTATGGAAACTGGATACACAAACAAGGACTGGATATGCAAACAATGAAAACCAAAGATCTTTCAAAATAAAAACTTATAATCCAAATCATGGAAAAAAAATTTAAAATAATTTCACTGCCTATGCAAACTGGATACACAAACATAGACTGGATATGCAAACATTGAAAACCAAAGATCGTTCAAAACAAAAACTTGTAATCAAAATAATGAAAAAAAAAAGTTAAAATAAATTCACTGCCTATGGAAACTGGATACACAAACATAGACTGGATATGCAAACAATGAAAACCAAAGATCTTTCAAAACAAAAACTTATATCCAAATCATGAAAAAAAAAGTTAAAATAACTTCACTGCCTATGCAAACTGGATACGCAAACAATGAAAACCAAAGATCGTTCAAAACAAAAACTTATAATCCAAATCATGGAAAAAAAAGTTAAAATAACTTCACTGTCTATGCAAACTGGATACGCAAACAATGAAAACCAAAGATCGTTCAAAACAAAAACTTATAATCCAAATCATGAAAAAAAAAGTTAAAATAACTTCACTGCCTATGCAAACTGGATACGCAAACAATGAAAACCAAAGATCGTTCAAACAAAAACTTATAATCCAAATCATGAAAAAAAAAGTTAAAATAACTTCACTGTCTATGCAAACTGGATACGCAAACAATGAAAACCAAAGATCGTTCAAAACAAAAACTTATAATCCAAATCATGAAAAAAAAAGTTAAAATAACTTCACTGTCTATGCAAACTGGATACGCAAACAATGAAAACCAAAGATCGTTCAAAACAAAAACTTATAATCCAAATCATGAAAAAAAAAGTTAAAATAACTTCACTGTCTATGCAAACTGGATACACAAACATAGACTCGTTACGCAAACAATGAAAACTGAAAATCTTTCAAAACAAAAATTAAAATGAATTAACTGTCGCTACAAACAAATATAAAAACTTTCAAAACCTTTAAAAAATATTGTTTTAAAGAATTTAAAATAAATGTAGTTTTTATTTGCAAATATTACAGTTGAAAAATCCGTTTAAAAAAAGTATTACATATATAAAACATAAAAACATATTAAGACCTTAAAAACTCATTTTGGTATAAAATTTCAGATTATTTATTCATTATGATTATTGATATTTTTTTATTGTTTTATTTTTCTTTTTTCTATTTCCACCTCAGAATGTCGCTTCATAGAACGTAACCCTTGAGGCGTACCCTCACACCCTCCCCTTGCAACGCCAGTGAATGGTAATTGTGTATCAAAACTGTTTCGCGGTTGACCATAGTTGAAGTAACTGTTTGAGAGGGCTGTTTGAGAATCAGGTTTGCTAGAGATTAACTGGAATCTAACCGTTGTCAAATATTTCTTGGCTGCCAACTCACCTGGAATGTTTTGCTTCGACCCAATAAACTAGTTGTTTGCAGTTAGCGGTTCTTGAATGCCAATTAGTGTAAAATGTCTTAACAGAAATTTATTTGAGATCTCTGCCCAGTTTTTTCATTAGTGAAATATTCTGTGTTTTGTATTTATGGTAACTGCAATATCATAAATGTTTACTATAAAATATTATTTCACTACAATTGTAATGAAAAGTATTATTTCCTTTTAAAAATTGACCTAGAATGAAATAATTTTTTCTTGTTAAATTTCGACATATATTTACACAGCACCAGAAATGGTATTCAAATATGTTAATAAATAGAGACATCATTATACTCCTACATTAATAACAATATTTCATATGAAACAATAATCAATGTCCAAACCACAATAAGAAATAAGGAAGAAGACTAAGCTCTTTCAAACGTAACAAGCGGTTTTCGTCAGAGTCAAACCCCAAAGGAGATTTAAGATCTGGCTCAGATCAGATCAAAATCAGTTGGGATTTGACTCTGGCGAAGACTGTTTGTTACGTTTGAAAGATCTTAGTCTTTTTTTTTTTATTTGTTATTGTGATTTGGATGTTGATAACTTCATTACTAATATTAGAAGTATAATACGCCTGCTGTACACTGCTGCTGTAGCTCTCTAACCGGTTTCGGACTTCAAGCTTTTTGAAGATGGGTGATGCCCGAAACCGGTCAGAGAGCTACAGCAGTTGTGTACGAGGTAAGACGGAGTATTATACTTCCAATATTAATAATACTAACCTCAGTGGTAATAACGGAATGCATGAATTTACTTCATTACTGTTTAACAGCTTATTGTTGTATCTATATTAGGGGTGAAATTAACCGAGTGGCAACGTGTTCGCCTTTAGATTGGTAGGTCCGGGGTTCAATACCCACTCTAATCTTCAATTTATTCACACGGCAGATGAAATCTGAGCACATCGTCTCTCGTTGAGGATGTTAAACCATCGATTCTTTAAATGCACTTGAGTAGGTCAGAATTTAACACTACCAATGTAGTGTAATTTTAACTAAACAACGTGTTTCGAACACTTGAGTCCTTGCTTGGTCTCACCTCCCGAACAACCACTCCAGCAGAACGGATGTAACCTGAAGAAGAACATCAAGTGTTCGAAACGCGTTGTTTAGTTTCTCGTAATAAACTTTTTTGTGTGGAGACTTAATACTTTTCCTAACATGAGTAAATACCATACTATAACAGATTGCACAGTTAATGAACCTAACCTAACTTACCAGTATCGAAGTTACTAGTGTATACCTAATGTGTTACAAGTTAAAGTATTTGGTAGAATTGTAGTTGTTGCTTATCTATACTATTTAGTATATTACCAAAATTGGAAAATAATAGCTCAGATGTAATCTAGCAGTAGTGAGCATAAAATTGTTATTTTATGAATTTTATAAAATTGTAAAAATTTACTTTGTTTAGAAACACAAGTAAACTTTAAGATATGTGGAAAGTTACCTCATATTTAATTTAGTACCATTATTAATTATGCGTTTATTGTTATTAGTAATGTTTTAGAGTAAACTATAGGTACACAGTAAATACATAAACACACTTACAGTCTCTAATTTTTGGTTTAACCATCATTAGGAGGGAAGAGATAAGGCCCAAGGTCTCCCCAATCGTCGCTTCACAAGTGGGCTTGGTGTCCCTATTTCTTCTCTAACCTCTAACCAATTCTAACCTGTTTTTCTATTATTTTGCGCTCCCAGTTTAGCCAGCTAGATAACCACTTCTAACCTGTTTTAACTTTATATGTGTTCCTAAGCCTTTCGGCCATATAACCACCAAAAAATCAAATCAGCCCGACTAGTTTAACGTGCTGCCCTTTAGCCACTTTAGATTACTCCGAAATGCCCGAGGTGAACACGCGGAGGTGGGCCTGCACGATACTACGGCGCGCATCAATACTTACTTCACGCATCAGTATCAGGTCATGCGTGATACAGATACCACCTCTAACCATCTCTTCTCTCCTGAAGACGGTTAAACCGAAAATTAGGAGACTGTAAGTAGATTTTTCTATTTACTGTGTACCTATAGTCACTCTAAAAGTTTGTTGTCCTCTGTGGATCTTTTTCTTAATAATAATAGTTAAAAATTGGTCATATAGAAAGAATATATAATAACAAAAGTCCTAAACAAAGTCAAAAACACACCTCCTATCTGCAATTTTAAAAAAATCCGTCTGAAAAAGAATAAAGAGAAGTACTCTCCGAAAATTGGAGTTAGTACGAGTATGTGTGTTATATATCTTTCATTTTAACATGGTGTATGTCCAGTTTGGATTATCTTTCCAAGTATGATGTTCATTTTAAAAAAGAGATAAATAAGTGCCAGACAGAAGTTAATGATTTTCTTAAATTGGAAGTTTGACAGTTGTCGAGATTTCAAAGGTCGACGTTAGGCACAGCAATGATTATACTTCATTCAATGAACGTGGACAAATCGTCTTAAGACGTTTCATACTTTATTTGAATAATAACTCTTTGAAATATATTTTATTTGAATACTGTCAGGTATGGTCTGTCTATTGGTAGCGAGGATGCTTGTCTTTAGTACTGAAGATAAGAAGTTCAAATCTTGGTTATTAATCTAACTTTTTTTTCATTTGACAGGATGAAAAATCTTGTGAAGGCATTCTATCGAAGATATCCCGTGTCTGTACGATTTCAGGTACTCATTTCAGATTCCTAATATAATAAATATCAGTAAGGTAACATTTAGGACTGTTTGTGTAGAGTTACTGGGTAATGTTGGTCACCCATAACTGGAAATGCCTTGCTTCCTCCACCTGAATATCAGTGGGAGTTTAGTTGACAATGAGAATATTTCTAGTCTATTATTCTGTTTTGTGATACTGAAGCAGCATATCGTGTTTTTTTTTGACGTCTCAGTTTCAGTTATTAAGTTACAGGAACTAACTAGGTGACTAGCGCCAAGTGCCGTGTGTGCAACACTGGTCAGCTTGGGGTGCAGAGTCTTCAGTCTCAAATGAGACTAAAGACAGACTCAGACTCAGTTACAGGACTAAGATGGTAACTGGCGCCAAGTGGCTGTGGTGTGTAACACTGGTCGGCTGCGGTGGCGTGTCTTCATTCTGATATGAGACTAAAAACAGACTCAGACTCAGTTACTAAGTAACAGGAACTAAGATGGTACTTGGTGCCAAGTGGCCGTGTGTATAACACTGGTCATCTTGGGGTGGAACGTTTTCAGTCTCATATGAGACTCAGACTGAGTTACTAAGTAACAGGGGCTAAATTGGAACCTGGCGCCAACTGACCGTGGTGTGTAACACTACCCAACTCGGGTAGAGTGTCTTCAGTCCCATATGAGACTCAGACTTCGTTTCTAAGTAACAGGAACTAAGTGGTACCTGGCGCCAAGTGGCCGTGGTTTGTAACACTGGTCGGCTGGGGTGGAGTATCTTCAGTCTCTTATGAGACTCAGACTCAGTTCCTAAGTAACAAGAACTAAGTTGTGGTACCTGGCGCCAAGTGGCCGCGGTGTGTAACACTGGTCGCCTGGGACATAGTGTCTTCAGTCCCATATGAGACTCAGACTCAGTTACTAAGTAACAGGAACTAAGTTGTGGTACCTGGCGCCAAGTGGCCGTGGTGTGTAACACTGGTCGGCTGGGGCGGAGTGTCTTCAGTCTCATATGAGTTTTCTCTACTCGTCTCACGGCTTGTTTCCGCTGATCTCTGCGGCGTTGGTATCTGGTGGGCCGCTGAGCGGAACTGCGATGCTGATGAATTGGCATGCTGGCCGCCCACCGGGTAGTTGAGATCACTCGTGTAGTCGCTGTCTTCTGAATAAGCAGCTGTACCAAAGCACGTCAAGCCAATCAACTCATATCAAAATCATCATTATTCAACAACAACATCAATAATTCATCATTGATCAATGAT
>JAPFBL010000735.1:85000-106891 GCA_026182355.1 Hermatobates lingyangjiaoensis
ATAGAGTGACAGATCAGATAGAGAGTGTGAACGAGAGAGAGAGAGAGAGAGAGAGAGAGAGAGAGAGAGAGCAGACAGGGGGGAGTCAGATAGATAGAGTGACAGATCAGATAGAGAGTGTGAACGAGAGAGAGAGAGAGAGTGAGAGAGAGAGACAGACAGGGGGGAGTCAGATAGATAGAGTGACAGATCAGATAGAGAGTGTGAACAGAGAGAGAGAGAGAGAGAGAGAGACAGACAGGGGGGAGTCAGATAGATAGAGTGACAGATGTGATAGAGAGTGGGAACGAGTGAGAGAGAGAGAAAGTGAAAGAGAGAGACAGACAGGGGGGAGTCAGATAGATAGAGTGACAGATCAGATAGAGAGTGTGAACGAGAGAGAGTGAGAGAGTGAGAGAGAGAGACAGACAGGGGGGAGTCAGATAGATAGAGTGACAGATCAGATAGAGAGTGTGAACGAGAGAGAGAGAGAGAGAGAGAGAGAGAGAGAGAGAGAGAGAGAGAGACAGACAGGGGGAGTCAGATAGATAGAGTGACAGATCAGATAGAGAGTGTGAACGAGAGAGAGAGAGAGAGTGAGAGAGAGAGACAGACAGGAGGGAGTCAGATAGATAGAGTGACAGATCAGATAGAGAGTGTGAACGAGAGAGAGAGAGAGAGTGAGAGAGAGAGACAGACAGGGGGGAGTCAGATAGATAGAGTGACAGATCAGATAGAGAGTGTGAACGAGAGAGAGAGAGAGAGTGAGAGAGAGAGACAGACAGGGGGGAGTCAGATAGATAGAGTGACAGATCAGATAGAGAGTGTGAACGAGAGAGAGAGAGAGAGAGAGAGAGAGACAGACAGGGGGGAGTCAGATAGATAGAGTGACAGATCAGATAGAGAGTGTGAACGAGAGAGAGAGAGAGTGAGAGAGAGAGACAGACAGGAGGAGTCAGATAGATAGAGTGACAGATCAGATAGAGAGTGTGAACGAGAGAGAGAGAGAGAGTGAGAGAGAGAGACAGACAGGGGGAGTCAGATAGATAGAGTGACAGATCAGATAGAGAGTGTGAACGAGAGAGAGAGAGAGAGAGAGAGAGAGAGAGAGAGAGAGAGAGAGAGAGAGAGACAGACAGGGGGGAGTCAGATAGATAGAGTGACAGATGTGATAGAGAGTGGGAACGAGTGAGAGAGAGAGAGAAAGGGAGAGAGAGAGACAGAGAGAGAGAGAGAGAGAAAGAGAGAGAGAGTGAGAGAGAGACAGACAGACAGGGGGGAGTCAGATAGATAGAGTGACAGATCAGATAGAGAGTGTGAACGAGAGAGAGAGAGAGAGAGAGAGAGAGAGAGAGAGAGACAGACAGGGGGGAGTCAGATAGATAGAGTGACAGATCAGATAGAGAGTGTGAACGAGAGAGAGAGAGAGAGTGAGAGAGAGACAGACAGGAGGGAGTCAGATAGATAGAGTGACAGACGACATAGAGAGGGTGAATGATAGAGAGAGAGAGTGTGAAAGAGACACACATTAAGAGAGAGACTGAGAGGGAGTGAGAGTCATAGTGAGACAGATTTAGAGTGAGAGGGGTTGTGTGTCAGAACGAGAGAGTCACACAGAACAGAGCTTTCTTTATGAAAACCCATCCCGCTAATTTCCTTGGTAGTTGCTTTCCTGAGAACGGTAACCATCGTTTTTTATTCATAACTCTACTCGACATAATTTCCTTTCACGAAAACGATCCCCATAAATTTATATATTTGTTTTTTCCTTTCCAAAATGCATGGCTGAATAAAATTACATATTATAACCATTTTATCTGTTTTCTAAACAACAGAAAATATTAACACAACAATAAAAATTTAGTAAATATTATTACAAAGTATATATTTTACTATCAAAATTTATATTAAAATGTTGGTAGTTAATAAATGAGAGGGATAAATGCCGCAATTCTTTGATATTAAATCTAATTAAAAACCATTACTTTTTTATTTTATAACATGATTTAATTAATAAAATAATATTTTATTTTTTAATCGAGTTTTGTCTAGTTAGAAGATGAAACACATTTAAACCAAAGCTGACCTAATCAGTAACAGATTATATATATTTTTTTAGTCTTAAAAAAAAAATAAAATTTCGAAACTTCGGATGAAAGAGTTGAGGTTTCGAACACAGGTGCCTCAAAAGGTACAGCAGCAGTGGTTGTTTACTGCGGAATAACATTACTATTTAATGACAACGAAATAATAAATATATATATATATTGTAATATATATTATATATAATAAAATATATATATGTTAAAAATATATACATATAAATAAATTATAATGTCTGATATATTAAATACAGAACTGTCAATTGATCTTTAGACAATTTTATTTTCAAACTTTTAAGGGTTAAAAATTGCAAAAGCACTAATTGGTTTTTAGTTTTTTATAATGATTTACGCTGGAAAGTATAATAAAGTATTTATGTTTTTATAACTTCTCTCGGATCAAAACCAAAACAACATTGACAATCTCATTTATGGCAGTAAACTGATTTCAATTCTGCTGCAATTCGTTCATATCGAATCTAATTAAAAATCATTCGTTTTTATTTTATAACATGATTTAATTAATAAGAATAATATTTTATTTTTTAATTTAGGTTTGGCTTGGTGGTAAAGTAAAACACCTTTTAAGCCAAAGTTACGACCATATTTGTAAACATCTTCAGGGCTACATCAAAACAGAATTTAATTGCAGTAACACGAAAAGCATTTTATAAGTTACATTATTATATATACATAATGACCTTGTTATTTCTCTATTACAAAATAACTTTGCAGAACCGTTATATTCAAAGAAGCCTTTAGTACTGCTCTTAGTGACAGTTTAACAAACATTTGATATCATACTTCGATAAATCAGAAATTTTTTTGGTAAAATTTCACACAAAAATGAAAATTTTTCTGAGTTACCAAAGTGTTGTATCAAATGGTCACTAAACAGCTGCTAGGAACAGCACTACTATAGTATGATTTGAATACAATGGTTATGTAAAGTTATTTACCAGTAAGAAAATACACAAAGTCATTATGTATATATAATAATGTAACTTAAAAATATTTTTTATGTTACTGTAATAAAAATTCTGTATTGATGTAACCCTGAGAAGGCTACAAATATAGATGAAAATTTGGCTTAAATGTAAGGTTACCTTTGTCACTAGACCAAACCTCGAAAAAAAAAAGAAAAAGAATGTAATATATATATATATATTATATATATATAAAGATTTCACATAAACACGTGAAACAACAATCAATGATCAAACCACAATAAGAAATGGGAAAACAAGACTAAGATCTTTCAACCGTAACAAGCGGTCTTCGTCAGAGTCAAAAACTCAACTGGACTTTTTTTTTAAATAATCTTATTGATTATTTTTCGTCGGTAGTTTTAATTGATATAAAACCCAGTTGGGTTTTTGACTCTGACGAAGACCGCTTGTTACGGTTGAAAGATCTTAGTCTTGTTTTCCCATTTCTTATTGTGGTTTGATCATTTATATATATATATACTAGAGATAAGAAAACATTGAGTTAATAATATATTTTACTGTTTTTTTTTAAATAATCTTATTGATTATTTTTCGTCGGTAGTTTTAATTGATATAAATTACAATTAATAGCAATTAATTATCATTAATCAATTATCAATCAATCAATTATTAATCAATTAACAATTAATAAATAATAGTAGCATTTATTACGGTAGCATTAGTAGTTAATAAATTTGATACATGTTTCTTTATAGCAAAGTTGAGAAAAACTATTCGGGACTCATTACTGTTTAATTAATATCAACAGAATTATTTTATTATCTTTTATCTAACTCATTATTCAACAATTTTTCACACTTACATTTCATGTTGGAACAATATTTTGATGTTTATCTTTAATCGTATCTTTTTTTCATTGTGTATATGAAAATACGCTTTCTTATCTTAAAGGTGAGAAAATTGAGGAAAAAATTGATCATTTAATTCTCCTGTAGGATAATATAGGTGAATAAGAAAGGTGGTTAGAGGTGGTTTGGATTTCAGTAGTTTAGTAGTCGATACTTTTGATGAGATGTCTAAATGAAGGTAATTTCATATAAACTCAGAGTCAATTGTGTAGTTCACTATTATGCTTACGAGTTCATGTGTAACTTCTAACCAATAACAAATAGAATTGTAAATAATTTAAAAAAAAAACCTGTAAAGTTATTACTGGAAAGAAACAGTGTTACACTTTACCAGATTTAAAAGTGGTAAGAGGAAAAATAAATAATAATAAAGAAGATCCTATTAATTGAAAAAAAATATAAAACGAAAAAAATATTTCATATTGATAATTTAAAAAATATATTGACAAAATATTATTGAAGAACGATAGCGTATATAAAACAAAATATACCAAAATGATATAAATATCAATTAGAAATATTAGTTCTCAAAATAAATTTAATAACGAGATAAAAATAAAACTGAAAGATAACATTGAATATATATATATATATATATATATATATATTATATATATATATATATATATATTTACGAGTATATAACGATGCTGACTTAATATATTAAGAATAAAAACAGAAATATTTGAACACATTAGAATGCTTATGGTGTTTAAATAAAGAAATGTGTCAAGAATTTGAAAATGAGGACAAAAATGTTAGTATTCATCTATTTTAAAAAATTATTTCCTTAAATTAATAGTGTTAATTTTTTTTTCAAATGAGAATGTAAACTGATAAAAACATTTATTATATCGTCATACAGATTTTAAAAATCTGATACATCTGGAAATTTATGAATAAAAAAGAATAATAACTTATACGAAATGTAATTATTTATTATGTAAAGTTATATTATTTATTAAAAAAAAAAAGATTTAAGCATTACTTTTATCAAAATTTAGAATGTTTTATGATATACTTAAATGAGAATTAAAGGTTATTCATAAGATACAATACATTATTGTATTTTGCAAATGTTGTAAATAAACTTAGACCAATGCATAGAATTCTGTATAGGTATGCAGTAATGTATGTAATTTCAACCAAAAAATGAATAAATTTGCTGGCTATTTCAGAGAAACTAATAAACTTAGTGGTTATATTTTCTTTTTAATACATCTTATATTATATGAAACTAATTATTTTATTTATATTATAAGATATTTAAACAAAAAATCAGCTTAGAGTTAATTATATAGTTTTACTGTTATCTAAATTCGATTATGAAAAAAAAAAACTGAATCTGCTAAGTTTGAAAGTTTAAAACATTCATGCCCTACTGATTTCAGAGCTACAAAGTCGTATTCATAAATCATAACTCCCCCACCTCTTTTGCTCTCCTAGATTTTCCTCAACCCCCACCACCACCACCACCCCTCCACCACCACCCCTCCACCACCATCCCAACCATTTTTTTTTGTCTTTATTATAAACTGCTTTTGTTCTCAAATATTTTAATTTAATTTTGTCGAAATGCTTTAATAAGCAAATAAATCAGCAAAAAAAAAAATTTTTTTTTCATTTACATTTTGATCAATACAATAGATATTCAGATATAAGCTATTAAATTTTATTATTTGCTTATATTAATGTTTAAAATACATCCTAATAAATACACATGTTTATTGTCTTATTATTCAGTTAAAGTTACTGGCTTAAAAGTTTCCTATTGGAATGAATTGAATCATTGATAACTTTATATATGTATATATATATATATATATATATATATATATGTAAAATTTGGAAGCAGTCCTTCATTTAAGCATATTTCGTTGAACAGCTGACCGTATTTCACTGATGTCATTCTCTTCACCAGTTTTTCAAGGTTTTTGAATACCTTCTTCTTTCCTTCATCCAAACGTTGGAGAATGTTAATTAAGTTGGAACCGACATGTTTCGACTGGCTTCCAGTCATCTTCAGGGTGATTAATTAAAAAAAAAGAAAAATTATTATTCTTTGGAGTTGGTATTAATACACATTTTACAGTAAAAGTTTAAAGTAGCTGCTCTTGGTCCGGGTTCTCGAGAGCTACTGGCTGAAGTGGGGTGGATGGTGGGGTGGGGTGGGGGTATTGATACTTTTCAATATGGTGGTTGCCATTACGGTCGAAATATTGAAAAGTGAGTCTTTGTTATGTTTCTGTCTACGTGTCGCAGTTTATTTTCATATATATATGTATATGTATAAATAATATTAATTCAATTAAAATAGTATTTTTAAATTTATAATGAAGAGGCCAAGAGAACTGCAATAGCTACTCACTCTGTGAACTTACTGTGATCACAATCCACACCCTGGAAACCCAAAACTTAACCTTGGGGTGAATTTCACTCCCATTGAGATCCCCTGGCTTAGATACACGTTGAGTCAAAACAGGATTAACGCCTTTACCAAAGGACGATGTATTCAGATTTATTCATCTCAAGCCATGAATAAATTGACGTCTAAAATGAGTATTGAACCCCGGATCTACTAGTCACATTGCTGCCGTTTGCAATTAAAAAAAAAACAAAAAAGAATTGCTTTATTAAACATAAATTAATATACAACGCTTCTTGAAGTAGTTTTGTGGTAGTTTGACTACAATATTTACACTTTGTGGTTGAGTTATCTTCCACTAGGTGCATAAAACATCAAGTTATTGTTTTATTGTATATGCCATGATAAAACAAATCTTGAATGGAGCACTACAGACTCTTAAATCGATCTGTATTAATAGCCACTGATTTGGAAATGAAGAGAGTTTTATTCAGTTGCAAAAAAAAAAAAAGGACTGGGAAGAGTGGGATCCAGGGAGAATTTCTTTCATCGCACCTCCTTTTAGATTATCTCCTTTTAATTCAATCACACTTCTAATCCTAGAGTGTTTTTGTCTCGCAATTTAGTAGGTTTTATATTTTTTTTCCTTCCTACCTTATCTATTTCTTCTAAAACCTTTTATATCTTTTTTTTACTTGTTCCCATTCTTCAGTTATATTCATCGTTGTAACAATTTAAACCACTTCATACAAACTTATGTTAAATTTTTATATATTCATTTTTAAATGGCATCTTTATTTTCTTTAAATAATATTTTTGAACTCTAAAAGAGTTAGTAACCATTATTCTATAGGTTAATGGAATCGTAAAATAACAATTCATAACAGAATGAATTTACATATTCCATATATATTGAACGATAGGTTTATAGTGACTGTACAATAATAATAATTGTCCATAGTTGATTTTTTCAGCTCTATTTTGAATATTTCTCACTTCAGCCTTATTTATGAATTTTTAATTTATGATTTTTTCCTTTCCTTTTCTCTTTTTTCTTTTCTCTCCTTCTTTTACTTAAATACCACTTTTATTATTTCATTTACTAACATCTTACAATGGTCCACGATGGTAAGGTGGCAGCACTGCGTGTCACGTTTCAGTGTTTCTATCGGTCAGTGGACGCATTCACGTCTCTGCTCCTTCGTTCCGTCTACTTTTTTTTTCTCCTCTCCTGAAGACGGCAAGACAGCCGATATGATCGAGAATTGTGAGTGTTATAACCTCTTTTTTGTGTTTTATTATGTTCTCTAGTTGTAACATTAATTATATATATAATTATTATATAATAATTAATAATAATGATTAAATATTAAGTTCTTATAAAACATAAAGGATTTAGAGTTTTTTATGACTAATCTTTTTAGGGTAAAAAGCTCATGAAATGGTCTCCACATATAAAAATTTAATGGTATAAACAAAGCGTTTCGAACACGTAGTGTTCTTCCTCAGGCATTAACTAAGGGTAAGTGTCTGTGGTACAACTCACTAACTAAAAAATACAATGTCATCAGAGAGTTATCTATAGTACAAAGTAAATTGAGTTCAACAAATGTCCACCACAGACACTCACCCTTACCTAATGCCTGAGGAAGAACACTACGTGTTCGAAACGCGTTGTTTATACCATTAAATTTTTATATGTGGAGACCATTTCATTAGCTTTTTACCCTACAATGAGTAAATACCACATAATAACTGATTGCACTACGTTAGAATTATGACTGATCAAATAGATATCGCCATATGAAGTTGTTCAAAGGGAAAGCTATGAGTTTAATAATAACTTACTTCAAGTTCGATATTTAGTTTTCACCTCAAAATAAAAATAAAACTCAACTGATGGTGAAAGAGTCGGATTACTTATAGTAAAGTTGAGTGTAGGCCACTCCAGATATTCGTATAACTTATATTGAAAATATACTGAAATAATAATATAAAAATTCTATGTTAAAATAAAGTAATAATAATAAAGGTTGTCCAGATAAAGGGGAGAGGATTGCTTACAGAGTTTAATAAATAATAATAATAAATAATGTAGAGTATAGGGCAGTGATATTCAACCACTGTGCGCGTGATTTTTGAAGTGTGCCGCCAAATCTTACAGATGCATTCATACAGATTCATTACAGATCCATAACTTTTGGAGAATATATTTTGCTGCCTAAGTAGGTATCGTGAAGAAATATAGAAAGCAGAACTTTAATATAGATCTAGATTCTAGATCATGAAATGAGAGTCACGTAATTGTATTTTAGCACAAATATAAAACACATTGTCAGAAAACACCAACATTAAATTTCGCATTAAATCCAGTTTGTAATTTATCATTAAATAAACATTTTATTTATTTTGTAATGCTATTTTACTTTATAATTCATAAAAAGTCATAATCATCTGATATTTTTACGAAATATAGCGTATTACAAAGCTATAACAGTTGTGCTGTTTTTAATTTATCTAATTGTTAGTACGTTATCAAGTTTTTAAATTATTAAAAGTGTACCGTGTCGAAAAAAAAGTTTGAGAATTACTGGCATAGGGTATGAAAGATTATTTAAACAAAAAATATAGTTTTTGTCAATAGCTCTACTATGTCACCTATATATTCATCTGATATAAATAAATCAACACAGTTATTAATTAATGTAAGCAATCATGCTGATGAATACTGGATCTATAATACTGCTTAATAATTAACTTTTGATTGGCTTCAGCGCAGATTGCTCTCTGGTTTATGAAATAACTCAATCTAGAAGCGTTTTGAACAATGCTACGATGAGGTTTCATTATAAATTTCTAATAATGTGTTCTTTAATGCTGGTTAGAAAAAAATGGAGGTTACTTTTTTTGGTATAGTAAGAAGTTTTTTATTCTAAACAACAGTTTAGTATATATACATATATAAAAAGATTTCACATAAACACGTGAAATAACAATCAATGATCAAACCACAATAAGAAATGGGAAAACAAGTCTAAGATCTTTCAACCGTAACAAGCGGTCTTCGTCAGAGTCAAAAATCCAACTGAACACTAGATGCAGAAAACATCTGGTGAGGAGTTGAGAAGAGTGGGAGGGAAGAGTGGTATTTTAAAGGAGTGAAAGCGAGTCCTTTCCTGCAAGTCCTTTTCTTAGTCTTGTTTTCCCATTTCTTATTGTGGTTTGATCGTGATATAGCCGAAAGGCTGGGTACACGCTCTAATATCAAAACAGGTTTGATCGTATATATATATATATATATATATATTTGTATAGGTAGGCAGCAAATCTTCTTTTAAACAAGTTGAATTGAAATATGTAGCAGCCTCTGCATTTACGACTTTCTTACTGACTGTCTCTAATTTATTTATTATTTTCCTTTCATTTTGGGAGTAAATCCCAAATTAATTTTGCTAAATTAATACAACATAATTAATATATATCATCTGATATATATATATATATATATATATATATATATAATCAAACCACAATATGAAATGGGCAAACAAAACCAGGATCTTTCAACCGCAACAAGCGGTCCTTGTCAGAGTCAAAAATCCAACTGACAAAAACCCTCAGTTGGGTTTTTCACTCTGACGAGAACCGCTTGTTGCGGTTGATATATATACAGGAGATTCAATAATATATCGGCCGTTTGATACAATAGGTGTGTTCTCTAATCGGGATAAAAAATTGATCGATCCCGATTAGAGAACACAACTTATATATATATATATATATATATATATATATATATATATATATATATATATAGTTCAATATAAACAAAGAAACATAGAGAAATCAAAAGAACACACTTACAGTCTCTAATTTTCCTTTAATGTTGGAGACGGTTGGTTGGGTCTCCAACCGTCTCTGAACCAGTGCGCTTTGTTTCCCTCTCTTATCTCTCCTGAAGACAGTTCAAACCGAAAATTAGAAACTGTAAGTGTGTTCTTTTGATTTCTCTATGTTTCTTTGTTTATATTGAACTATATTTGTCCGTTTTGGATCGTATTTCCAACGAAAAAAAGTGTATATATATATAAATATATAATTGTTAAATAACGCCCCATATTTGGCTTGTATCTGCTTCTTACACAATTTCTCCAGTTTGCGAAATTCCTTCCTCGTCTCTTCATTAAAACTATAAAGTCTATCACCGATATTACTAGTCGACATGTTTTGAATGTACCACATTCATCATCAGGACAATAATGAGAGTAATAGTAGGAAAGCTAGTTATATATAGAGATGGATTATTAATGGAATGTTTACAGGGCATCGCCCTGTATCACGGACCATTATGGGGGATTAAGGTAGGGTGGTTGGGCTCACCTACTACCTGACTAATCTGGGTTTTTCTGTTTGCAAATAGTTTTAAAATTTGACAAGAATTATTAACTTGGATATTTATCGCTGGTTGCTTTTCTTGAATAATTATTGCTTCTAATAGTTGTAATTTAAAATGATTTCTTTCTCTAGCGATAATTTTCGTGGAATTTACCATCATTTCTCTTGTGAGTTTTGTCTTATGGACTGCTGTTGTATGGCATTTTGGCGCGCCGGCAGAAAGGTGCATAGTAATTCTTCTAGACAATGAAGTCGAAGTCATTCCGATATATGAGCTTTTACGGGCCTCGCAGCTCCCGATATTACATGAGTACTTCATATACAAGATTTGTTTCTTTTGACTCCTTTACGCTAGGACTATTTTTCATAATTAAACTGCTTATTGAAGGGCTTTGGTAGTATATGCAGTTTAATAAAAAGGTTTAAAGTTAGCAGGTCCAAACAAGTTACTAAATATAAAACAATTTTTCAACCTGTCGTAGGCCAATCAATTAGCATCCCTATTCACCTTGAAACTACTTTCAAAAATTTTGACAGCCATATCGCATGTCCAGCCATTAATAGAAGCCATTAATATATATATGATTAATTAATAACATATATATATATATATATATATATATTATATATATATATATATATATATATATATATATATATAAGTTACGCGTGTCCGGGTAATGAATAGGTTTTTAAAAAAAAGGAATTTAAATAAACTAGCTCGCACGTGATTGAAGACAAGAATCGAGTTTATTAGTCAGCTCCTTCTGTTTATAGGAGAGGCAATGTTGATCTGGACTTCAACCCTCTAGTCTCTCGCGGGCGGCCGGCATTACTGCCCCCTCCCAGTCCTTATCAACAATGCTCTCCGTACAAGTGTCTGAGTTATATCATAAAATAACAAAACAAAACTTGACTCTAACATAAGAAATGAATATAATGTTTTAACATTCAAAAATAAAATGACGTCCACACAAGTAACTGAATTAACATTGTTTATAGAAATTACAGAAATAACAAAAGATGAACTTCAATGATTATTTGTACAAAACAAAAATAACAAAATTAACAAAGGTAAACATAACTACAAAGGTAACATAAATACACTATATCGTTCGCACCATTGGTGGGATTTTCCTTCTCACCCGTCGCAGTTCCTGAAAATGAACTATTTCTTGTTTCAGGGTGTCCGTTCCTATCCTCCATATCTGTGCTCTGTACCGTGGTAACGTTGCGAGTACTTCGTATGGCCCTACGTATCTCGGGTCCGATTTCCTTCGCTTCTGCCTATTCAGTTTATATACGAAGTCCCCTTCTTGTATCAACCCTACTGCTTCTTCTGCTTTCCTTTGATTATATTGCTTGGTCCATCTTTCTTTTGCTGCTTTGACTCTATTATGTAACCTTTGTGGATCCGCTTCCTTTTTCCGCAATTCAAATGGTGTTGCCTCTGTGGTCGAGTGAATACTACTGTTGTATGCTAGGACCGCTCTGGCCATTGCCACATGACCCTTTATGTTTTTTGCATCAGCCAATAACTGCAAGTGTTCCGTTAGAGTGTTATGTAGTCTCTCTATTGCTCCGTGGGACCTTGGATGACCCGGTGTACACCAATGGGGGTTTATATTGAATTCTTTTAACAGGGTTTTTATTTTAACGTTGTTGAACTCTCGCCCTCTGTCCATATAGATCGTTCTCGGGCAGTCAAACGTGGCCAAATACGACAGCAATGCCTCTTCTGTACTTTCACTTGATTTGCTTGTTAGTGGCCATGCTGAGGCTAACTTCGTTAGTCTATCTATTGTTGTTAAATATTTGTTTCCGTCGTATGTAAATATATCAATTTCTAGCTCCTCAAAGGGTCCCTCGGGCGTCTGACTTTGTAATAATGGAGGTACAAGTGGTACTCTTTCATACTTCCTCCTTTTGCATATTTCACAGTCCTTTATCACTTGGGCTATCCTCTTGCCCATTTGGAGCCAGTACTGCGACCTCTGTAGATGTTTAAGGGTCTCTGTGACACCACGATGGTTGGTTTTTCCCCTGTGATAATTTAGGATGACCTCTTTCTGCTGCTCTTCGTCTTCTACCGTTTCTACCTGGTTCTTACAGATTATGAAATGAGCTCCTTGTCTCAGCTCTCTTTCCTGAATTAGTCGGAGTAGTCTATTTTCAAGTTCTTGTGATTCTATAAAGAAATGGTATACCTTTCCTGGCACTGTTAGTTGGTTTATGACTGTACTTAATTGTTCGTTGTTCGCTTTCGTTCCTCCTGTAATAATATTTATTTTTAAGTGGCCATATTTGTGCAATTGGGTGTTTATTATTTCTTCTGTGTCGTCTTTTATAATTATTTGATTTCTCTTGTTGTTTATTATATCCTGACTAATCTCAGCTTCCGGTCCATTTCGTTGTTCTTGGTCTTCATCTGCGTCTGGTGTCCAGTTGGCGAAGAACTCTCGCACGTCCCTGGAGGTACTTGGCTCTCTCGTACTACTTCTCGTAATGACGTTGGCGTTTCTGGACAAACAGTCGGCTACTTGATTATCAACGCCCTTTACGTGCTGGACCCTGAAGTTGTATGCAGCTATCCTTTCTTTCCACTTTGCTATCCGGGCTGACGTCTCCTTTAAATTCCCGATCCACATTAGGGGCCTATGATCTGTTCTAATAGTGAACTCAGCCGCAAAAAGGTAGGGTCGGAAATGTTCTACAGTCCACACTATGCCTAACATTTCCCTTTCTATTGTGCTATACCTTTTTTCTGCTGGTGATAATTTTCTGCTGGCGTAGGCTATTGGTCGCTCTCCCTGGATAGTTTCCTGCATCAAGACTCCCCCGATAGCTTCTTGACTGGCATCTGTCATTACAATGAATGGTTTGTTTAGGTCAGGAAATTGGAGCAACAGCGGGCCCCGCAACGCCTTCTTACACTGCTCCACTGCTTCTCTTAGATCTTCTGTTTGTATAAACTTCTTTCCTTTCTTTAAACTGTCCGTCAAGGGGTTCGTGATTGCTGCAAAGTCCTTTACGTACCTTCTATAGAAACCTATCATACCTAGAAAAGCCCTGATGTCTTTGGGTCCCTTTGGATAGGGTAATCGATCTATTGCTTCAACCTTCTTAGGGTCGGGTCTTACTCCTTCACCTGAGATAAGGTGCCCCATAAATCTAACCTCTTTTTGATATAAGCGGGTTTTATCCATCGCTACCTTTAAGCCAAAGTCCCTTATTCTTTTCAGCACCCTTGTAACATGTTCCTTATGCTCTTCTATTGACTTACTGAACACTATGATGTCATCCATGTAGATTTGCGTAAAGTCTTCTCCCAGTCCTTCAAGCAGTTCATCCATGAGGCGTTGGAACGTGGAAGGCGCATTCTTTAGGCCAAAGGGCATCCTCAAAAATTCGAAGTGGCCTCTATCGAACGTAAAGGCCGTCTTCTCGACATCTCTCGGGTGCATCCTAATCTGGTGATACCCGGCCTTGAGGTCGAAGGTACTGAATACAGTTGCTCCTGCCATATGGTCGAGTATGTCTTCTATCCTTGGCAGAGGGTATCTTTCAAGCTTAGTGTACTTATTTAACTCTCTAAAATCTACTACCAACCGGTATTTAGGGGGTTTACCCTCCTCGACCTTTTTCGGGACCAGCCAAATAGGGCTCGAAAATTGCGACTTAGACCTCTGTATTATGCCCTGGTCCAGCATTTCCTTTATTTGCTCCTGCATTATCTTTTTCAATTGGTGTGGGTACCTTCTAGGTTTCACGTAAACAACTGTACCTTCAGGGAGTTCTATTTGGTGTTTGACCCTACCTGTAGCTGATAACCTCTGTCCTTCACTATAGAATACTTTTTCAAATTCTTTCATTAATTCACTCACCTGATGTTCTCCTGGTATCACTTTTCCACAGTTTACCGTTATTCTCTTCCCTGGTTTAACTCTCCCTTCCACGAAGTATTTCCTTTTTCCTAGTTTAATGTCCCACTTCCCTCTTTTACACTCAGGTTTTGCATTGATTCTCTCCAAAAAGTCGCACCCTAGAATAACTCCATATTTCTGGGTCTCTAAGTGGGTCACATGCACTTTCATCTCCAAGGTCTCTCCTATTAATTCTCCCATCTCTACCTGTAATTCGCCTACCAGGCTCTTCCTTCCTGCCATGGTGACCAAGGTGCAGTTGCACGGTGTCAGCCCTGAATAATTGTCCATCCTTTTTGCCACTTCATTGTCCATAATTGTGCTATCTGACCCTGTATCTACCAAACACTTAGTCTTCCATTTGGGAAAAAAAAATATAGGGAGCTTACCTCTTATGCTATTCCTCTGTTGCTCGCCTATATACCTCTCGCCTAACCTTCATTCCTTCTTCCTCTTCTCTCGAATAGGGATCCTCCCACCACGAGTCTCTTCCAGTGAAGGCCACTTCCCTCGCTCGTACCAGCGCTCGTGTCGTTCAATCGATGTCTCTTGCTCCGACCCTGTTGACTCTGATGAGCTCCCGTCCTCTGAAGAGCCTTCCCCTTTTTGTCTTCTCCTGCCCCACATCTTCTCCCGCCGGGTTGTGTTAATTTCCATGGGCTCATCTCTTGGTGTTGGTCTATACTGTGTCGTTCGTGGTCTCTCCTTGCGATATAAATACGGACACTCTCGCGCGAAGTGACCGAGTTCACCACACTCCCAACATCCTCTTCTTACTGGCTTCTCTCTTCGCGTGTAGCCTCCCACTGCCTCATAGCTGTTCCTCCTGGCTTGAGATCTTCTCTCTTCAAAACGTCCCCGTGGCTTCCTCTCCTGTGAATACCTCCCTTGTCCTCGATCCTCATAGGCTCTTGCTCTGAATTGCCTATCCTGAGGTACTCTCCTCCTGGTCACAACTGCCCATCCTCCTTCTGACTTCCCTCTGTATATAACACCGTTATCTTCTCGGTCCATTTCTTCCTCCCGGATGGCATTAATTGTCTCCTCGAGACTAGTGGGCTTCATGATACGGAGGGCCATTCTCACTCGTTCTGGAGCTGCCTTGAGGAGAATTTCACTGGCTATCTCTTCATATATCGTCGTTCTCCATTTCGCTTCTTGACTGTCTGTGCACTTTTCATTTATCTTCATAGTTAATTTCCTTGTTGCATCCCCCAATCTGCGCCCGAACTCAGCGCAGGTCTCACCATTCTCCTTCCGCATTTCAAAAATTTTTAGCGCACTTCTAGCTACGGGCTTTGCGGCTCCAGCATATCTGTCCTTAAGGGCTGCTCGCACCGCACTCCACTCCGCACAAAACGTAAGTCCTAACTCCAGCATCACCGTAAGGCTGACCCTGGCGAGGAAGTAGGTCTTGATGTTCTTGTCTGTAGCTGGGTCTAGTTGAGTTGTGACTAACTGCTCGTTGATGGAGTCCATTCTCTCTATGAACAAGTCCAACTCTCGAGCATCACCCTCGAACCTCTTTATCGAATCTAATAGATTCATCATGTACCCTGCTTTTGCTACTCTCGCTTGTTCTATTTTCACTGCGAGCCTAACATCGGCTCCTGTTGTCTGTTTACTCGTCATGTTGGTTTCTACACTGGACACAACACTACACTATTAAACAGTTGGCGAATGATCCCGGGTTTCGGCACCAGTTACGCGTGTCCGGGTAATGAATAGGTTTTTAAAAAAAAGGAATTTAAATAAACTAACTCGCACGTGATTGAAGACAAGAATCGAGTTTATTAGTCAGCTCCTTTTGTTTATAGGAGAGGCAATGTTGATCTGGACTTCAACCCTCTAGTCTCTCGCGGGCGGCCGGCATTACTTATATATATATATATATATATATATATATATATATGTTGTGTGTGTGTGTGTGTGTGTGTGTGTGTGTGTGTGTATAGTTTATTATTTAATCAGGATTCAGTCAATTTTCTACGATTTTTTCTTCTTTTTTTATCGAGGTTTCGTCTAGCTTCAAACAATAAAACACCTTTAAGCCGACGTTTTGGCTATAGTTGTTAACATCTTCAGGGATACATCGTAAAAACTGTTGCTAGAAGCAGCACTATAGGCTGATTTGAATATAACATTTATGTAATTATGTCCATGCAATAGCAATATAACGAATTACAAAATAAAATAATTTATTACTTTCAACTGACATGTTTCGGTTTCCTTGATCATCTTAAGAGTTATTCATGTAGTATTAAGTTATTTATCAAAACATATATAAATGGATTGCTCTCCTAATTTACAAATATATATATATATCTTACTTTAAGGAAGAACATAAAACAAGATTCATTTGTGAACCATAGAAAAGATTTAAAGAAAAAAAAAGAACCGAGTAAGTTTTGAGCTGTATTCTTACGGCTTTTTGATTCACTACTTTCCATGACGAGTTTAATTGTTATTATGTATATATATATATATAGTTCAATGTACATAAAGAAACGTAGAGAAATTGAAAACACACACTTACAGTCCCTAATTTAAATTAGAGACTGTAAGTGTGTGTCTCTAATTTAAATTAGAGACTGTAAGTGCGTGTTTTTAATTTCTCTACGTTTCTTTATGTACATTGAACTGTATTTGTCCGTTTCGGATCGTACTTTCATCAAAAAAGTATATACATACATATATATATATTTATATATATATATATATATATATAACAATATATATATTTATATATATATATATATATAATAGATATACAACAGATTTAATATATATCTATTTATATTAATATATTGATATACTTGGGCAGCAGTCTCTCAGATAGACAGGTTTCGTTGAACACGATAGAGTGTTTCCTCTGGATAATTTTCCTTGCGAAAAATTAACAAGGAAAAAAGAATCTTCCGCAAACTGGAAAAAGTCGCAAGGAAAATTATCCAGAGGAAACACTCTATCGTGTTCAACGAAACCTGTCTATTAATATATTGATAAACTTTGGGAGTAGACCGTCTTTTAAACATATATCATGAATGAAAGAATGAATGAATAAAGCGAAGTGACTGTTAATGTAAATAAGAATTTTAATATGAATTGTAAAAAAATATTGTAAAAAGATTTCCTTGATAATGGTCAATGTAGACCGAAACGTCGGCCCTGTGTAAATATGTAAGATGTAAGATTATGGAAGATATGTAAGAAACATACTAGACTTAAATTTGGCAAGTTATTTAATGATATAATATATATATATATATTCGTAAATTTTGGTAGCAGTCCTTCTTTGACACACACATTACTGAAAATGACATCAAATTTAGCTGATACCTGTTTCTTAACAAGATTCTCGATTTTTCTAAATAACAATCTCGTTATTTCGTCTACACAATAAAGTACATCTCCTATGGTCGACATGTTTCGAATGATCAACATTCGTCATCAGGACGTGAATAACATCTAAGGTGAAATATCTGGTTTATATATACATGGAGAAGGTAGAAGGGTTGTTTTCCATAAAGTTTAAGAAATGGTGGGCGTGGACGCCTATATATATTATATATATATATTATATATTTCTGCTTAATTTAAGAGAAAACGTGAAATTAATAATTAATTTTATTAATAATAATTAATTAATTTTTGTGGAAACCCTCGAAAATTTATGTAGAAAAAAAAGAAGAGAGTAAGTTTTGTACTGTAGGGTTGTCTATCTCGTAAATGTAATATGTGTTCTGTTTGGAAGGATATATTTGTGAATGAAAGAATGGTGGGGGGGGGGGGGGGTGAAAAGGCTTTTGGCTTACAGTCAGCGAAGACAAATGAGTTGGGGTCTAGAGGCAGGGCGACGGGTGACGTTTCTGGTGTGTCTGTGTGCATTGCGAGAGACGTCTCTCCTCAAAGACACACTGGCAAACTGAGTGTTTAAGATGTGGAAACTCTGTCACCTTCCCCTCTCTGAATCTCTGACACACACACACACAACCCTCCCGACTTCCACTAACTCTCAACCAATCCTTTAGCAAATAAATCCCTAATATATTTTATAAATAACGCTTTTTTTTTATAGTTTTTCTTTGCTTACTGTTGTAATAAAATAGCAAATTTTTAATGTTTCATTATACAGATGGTCCTCGGTTGGCAACGACTCGGAGTTATGCCTAAACAAAAAAAATAAACAAAAAAAGTGGTAAAAATATTCGTACATAATTACGTTGATCCCATAAAAAAAAAAGCCATATTGTTAACAGAAATTGTACAAAATTATGACGGACTCCTAAATAAAAAAAAAAATAAAACGAACAGAAAAGGGAAACTGCTAAAAGTATTCGTATATACTTACGACGGACTCCTAAAAAATAATATAAAATAAACAAAAAAGGAATATTGTTAAACATATTCGTATGTAATTATGTAAAAAAATAAAATAACAAGAACAGTAACGGAAAATTGTTAATAATATTTGTACGTAACTTCGAAGGGCTACTAAAAAAAAAAAAATCAAATCTAATAAACAACAAAGGTTATTTGTTAAAATTGTTAAAACTATTCATACGTAATCTATTTATGTATATGTACACAAATTATACATCAATATAAAAGGAAATTGGATTTGTAACTTAAATCCAATAAAATTATTATTATTGAAAAGTGGTGAATGATCCAATATATATGAAGTGAGAATGGAGTCTATGGAGAATTACGATAAAGTAGAGAGATTCGTAGTAAGATTGATAGTAGTAATACATACAAAATGTATTGATACATGAACATGGCTCTTTTACTAATATAACTTTTTTTTAAGAAGATTAAGGAACTGATAGTAAATTACATCTAAAATGCTGATTCCTTAAAAAGATACCACGTGTTTCCTTATTGATTCTGAAATTTTAGTTCTAAATTTTACGTAACTCAAGTGTGTCAACAGTCGGGACCTTTAACGGGTATCTGACATTGTACAAATATAAGACTGATGTTTCAACGGTCTCTGCTAGGGACCACATGATAAGATTCTTTCACATTCCTCGTGATAAAAGCAAAGTCAGAGCAGGTACTGAACTTGGGTCTAGCAGTTCGCAGGAAAATATGCAAGCCACTGAGCTATTCTGGTCCCCTGAAGCTAACAATAGTGAAACATTAATTGGTAATTTCTAATAAAAAAAATAGATTAAATTTCCATGAAATATTGATGATAAATAATTTTCCACCACACCAGGAATTATATATCGATCAAAACTGATTAAGATTAGTCAATTTTACTTGTGTTTGGTTATATAGATTGGGTTGAATATTAATTTACCACAAATACACACACACACGCATGTATAATATTCTAATATTATATACATGTAATATAAAAAATTGACCATGTGAAAATATTGCAATAAACTCCCTCCAAGTGGGGGTACTAGTTTGGAGGAAAAAAAACACACATACACGCACACACACACACACACACGCAGTTACACCCTCACTCACTCACTCTCTCTCACTCTCGCGCTCTCTCACACACACACATGCACTTACACCTACTCAACACTCTCTCTCTCTCTCTCTCTTTCTCACTCTCTCTCTCTCTCTCTCTACTCTCTCTAACACACACCAAACGCACATAGTATTAAAAAAAAAGTTGTTACTTTCTTTACGAGGGCAATAGCTTTTTCTAAGCGGGTTGACGGCTAGCGGATAGTTTTACTCTTATTACTCTTTCTTACTGTACTCCTTTGTTTCCCCAAACATCCCTTTCTGGACATTTGTCCTTTCCTGCATTTTCACTTTTTTAAAATACCACTCTTCCCTCCCACTCTTCTCAACCTCTCACCAGATGTGTCCTGCTTCTAGTGTTTCAGTTGGGGCTTTTGACACAGACGAAGACCGCTTGTTACGATTGATAGATCTTAGTCTTATTTTCCCTTTTAATATTGTGGTTTGATCATACATTATTCTAAATATATCAATAATTTATCTAAAAAAAAAAAATAATAGATTCTGACAACATGAATAACCATCAAGTATCAGAATTAATTTTTTCATAGTAAAAAAGAGTCAATAGAATCAAACAAGAACTTTTTAATTTTTGCAAATAGCTATAAATATGACAAGGTATAAGTTGTTAATTTTTTTTTACAAACATGAAAAACCCGTTGAAATGAAGTTCACTTTTATTGAAAGGTCACATATTTAACAGTCGGCTGAACTTGGTACCAGATGAGTGATCAAAGCAGATAAATTTGTTCTACTTGAAAAGCCCTAGAACCATGCCTCTATTTATTTAACAAGTCAGATAGAATTAACAGAGAAGAAACTTCTGTTTCCCGTCCAAACTAAACCGATATCAACTCTCTGTTTCTTTTATTTACTTCATTTCGTTTACAATTACTAATTATCTCACAGAGGCATGGGGGTTCAAAGTTAGAGACTCTTGTCTCTTTAACAAGTTTGTTTTACTTAGAAAATTGTAATTCTGACCTATACTTCAAGTTTCTAAAATCAAAAGCTACCATTATAACTTCTAAAGTTGGTAAATATTTTTAAAATATAAGAAAATTAACAAAAAAAAACGATATTACTATTATATTCCTGTTAATAAATATTTAAATAAAAATTAATCTTTATTATTTCAAAAGTGAATAAAATGGAAAACTAATAAATTTATGTATAGTTTAAAAATAGAAAAAAAAAACTAATAAACTCTAGATACTGGGGCTTTCTTCAATATTTCAACCCTTTTAACGGTCATCCTCAGAAGTGGAAGTAGTAGATTAGCAAACGATAGCCGACACTCTCTCTCTCTCTTTATATATATATATATTCGTAAAAGCTGGGAGCAGTCCTTCTTAGATACATATATTTCAAAAATGGAAGTCCGAATTCATATTATTTAATTTGTATTGAATAATCACATTATTCAGTAACAAGAAATATGGAGAGTTAATTCATGACCTAAGAAACCCAGATTTAAAAAATAGTTTTAGGAAATTAGAAACATTTTCTACCAAACTAAATAATGTGAAGTTGGAGATTCATTTTTTTTTGTATATATATATAAAGATTTCACTTAAACACGTGAAATAACAATCAATGATCAAACCACAATAAGAAATAGGAAAACAAGACTAAGATCTTTCAACAGTAACAAGAAGAGGTCTTCGTCAGAGCCAAAAACCCAACTGACCTTGTCAAAAACCCATCCCCATGTTACGGCTGAAAGATCTTAGTCTTGTTTTCCCATTTCTTATTGTGGTTTGATTGTTATTTCAG
>JAPFBL010000736.1:0-25000 GCA_026182355.1 Hermatobates lingyangjiaoensis
TATTAATTTTTTTTACACAGATAAGTCGTTGGTTAAGAGTGCGAGGACAAAGGAAAAGTGGATAATACAGTGCGTACTAAAACATGCTGGACAGTATAAGAACTGAAGGTTTTTAAGGAAATTAAGAGTAAACTGCTTTATTTTTATAATAATGCAGACTTATCCCGCGTGCCGGATTGAACCAGAACCCCAGGTGGGCCGGATCTGGCCCGCGGGCCGTATGTTTGACACCTGTGTGTTAGACAGTATGCGATGATTCCATTTTTAAACTTCATTGGGTCCTTTATTAATTTTTTCTCAACAATTATGTTGATCTCTTAGTTTTTTTATTGACTATCACTCGTCCTGTATAAAAACAAAACGCCCTTAGTCACCATTGTTTTCCTTTCTGCTTGTAAGTATTGAATAAAATGGTTTTACGAAGAATTTCTAATTTCGTTTTCACTTATCAGAAAAATTACGAAAAAGAATAATATTTAAGTTTAAAACATGATATAAGTTTAAACAAAAAAAGTAATTTTTATCATAGATTTTAAATCCTATTATTTCTCATTTTAAATGACCAAAAACAAAATGAGACAAAATAGCAAAAGCTATTAAGCTGGATTTGAAACAATCATTCAAATAGCTTACTCGCATCATTAAATCAAATAAAAGCGAGTTGTAATGGCATCAATTAACACCAGTAGATTTCAGAATGGATTGTATTTCCAATTGGTTTCGCTATTCATTTGCCAAGTTTAAAAACACTATAAATATTCATTTTATCTGTTTCATACTTTATAAACTAAATTTTATTTTCAATAATTACTATTATAAATATATATTTTTAAAAACTACTTTTTTTTTATTGATATTTAGCTTGGCGTCAAACAATGAGTCATTTTCGTGCCTGTGTTTGATCTATATTTGAAGTGGAATCTATTGACAAAATGATTTTGATTCAAAGATCTAGTTCGATTGATCTAATTGTTGAAAGTCAGAAGACAAGTGGAGTGTAATACGAACATGATTTTGAATGAAACATCTAGTTTGACTCATTTAGAATTGAAGATCAGAAGTCAAGTCGAGTGTATTGAAAAAATTATTTTGATTGAAAAATCTAGTTTGGTTCATTTGATTGTAGAACATCAGAAGTCAAGTCGAGTGTATTAAGAACATGATTTTGATTGAAACATCTAGTTTAACTGATTTGAGTATTGAAGATCAGAAGTCAAGTCGAGTGTATTAAGAACATGATTTTGATTGAAACATCTAGTTTAACGGATTTGAGTATTGAAGATGAGAAGTCAAGTCGAGTGTATTGAGAACATGATTTCGCTTGAAACATCTAGTTTAACTGATTTGAGTATTGAAGATCAGAAGTCAAGTAGAGTGTATTGAAAAAATGATTTTGATTGAAAAATCTAGTATGGTTGATTTGATTGTAGAACATCAGAAGTCAAGTTGAGTGTATTAAGAACATGATTTTGATTGAAACATCTAGTTTAACTGATTTGAGTATTGAAGATCAGAAGTCAAGTAGAGTGTATTGAAAAAATGATTTTGATTGAAAAATCTAGTTTGGTTGATTTGATTGTAGAACATCAGAAGTCAAGTCGAGTGTATTAAGAACATGATTTTGATTAAAACATCTAGTTTGACTGATTTGAGTATTGAAGATCAGAAGTCAAGTCGAGTGTATTGAGAACATGATTTCGCTTGAAACATCTAGTTTAACTGATTTGAGTATTGAAGATCAGAAGTCAAGTCGAGTGTAATGAGAACATGATTCTGATTCAACCATCTAGTTTGACTGATTTGACTGTTAAACATTTGAAGACAAGTCGAGTGTAATGAGAACATGATTCTGATTCAACCATCTAGTTTGACTGATTTGACTGTTAAACATTTGAAGACAAGTCGAGTGTATTGAGAACATTATTTTGATTGAAACATCTAGTTTGACTGATTTGACTGTTAAACATTTGAAGACAAGTCGAGTGTATTGAGAACATGATTTTGATTGAAACATCTAGTTTGACTGATTTGAGAATTGAACATCCGAAGTCAAGTTGAGTGTATTGAGAACATGATTTTGATTTAAAAATCTATTTGATTGATTTGAATGTCAAATAATAGAAGTTAAGTCGAGTGTATTGAGAACATGATTTTTATTCAAACATCTTGTTTTTCAGAATATGTGAATGCATCTTAATGCCTGGAATTTAATGCAGTAAATTTTCAATGTTTTATATATTCTTTAAATTTTCATAGAAATTGCTTCAGAATAGACAAATATGATTACTAATCTGGTAATTTTGCTTAATTATATAAATGTTTTCATTTTCATATTATTCGTGTGAAGATAGTCGAAAACTGAAGTTTAATCCAGAAAATTTTCGAACTTTTATCTTTTTTTTTATTTTTATTGAAGTTGCAACAGAATAGTCAAACGTGACTTCCAAAATAATAAGGGTGCTTAATTTTATAAAAGTTTTCATTTTCATAGTATTCGTCATGAAATAGTCGAAAAGTGAAGTTTTATGCAGTAAATTTTCGAAGTTTTACATTTCTTATAAATTTCAAAGTTCTTGCTTCATAATAGACAATTATTATTACTAATATTGTAAGTGGGCTTAATTTGATAAAAGTTTTCATCCTCATTAAATTCGTGTTAAAATAGTCGAAAAGTTATGTTTAATGTAAGTTTTCAATGTTTTATATTTTTTTTTGTATTTTCATAGAAGACGCTTCAGAATAGTCAAATATATTCTGAGCGAACCAATATGGTCAGTTCGCTTAGTTTGATAAAAGTTTTCATTTTCTTATTATTTCTGTGGAGATAGTCGAAACATAGATTTCCTGTAATCTACAGTTCCTGTAAACATAAAATGCAGTAATTTTTGGATTTTATAAATTTTTTTAATTTTCATAGAAGACGCTTCATAATAGTCAAATGTGACTACTAATATGGTAAAATTACCTAATTTGATAGAAGTTTTCATCTTCATAGTGTTCGTGTGAAAATAGTCGTATAATGAAGGTTAATGCAGTAAATTTTTGAACTTTTACATTTTCTTTTAATTTTCATAGAACTTCCTTCAGAATAGACAATTATTATTACTAATATAGTAAGATTGCTTAATTTGATAAAAGTTTTCATCCTCACTGAATTAGTGTGAAACTAGTCGAAACCTGAAATTTAATGCAGTAAATTTTCCAGCTTTTATATTTTTTTTTAATTTTCACAGAACTCGCTTCAGAATAGTCAAATATGACTACTAATATAGTCAGTTCGCTTAATTTGATAAAATTTTTCATTTCATATTATTCCTGTGAAGATAGTCGAAAAGTGATATTTAATGTAGTAAATTTCGAAGTTTATATTTTTTTTTTTTTTCATATAAGCTGCTTCATAATAGGCAATCGTGACTACCAATATGATAAGTTCCCTCAATTTGATAAAAATTCTCATCTTCATAGAGTTTGTGAGAAAATAGCTGAAAAATGAAGTAAAATGCTAAAAATTTTCAAACTTTATATTTTTTTTTATTTCATAAAAGTTGCTTCAGAATAGTCAAATAGGACTACTAATTTGGTAAGTTTGCTTGATTTGATAAAAGTTTTCATCTTCATAGATTTTGTGTGAAAATAGTTCAATAGTTAAGTTTATTGCAGTAAATTTTCAAAATTTTATATTTTTTCTATTTTCATAGAAGTCGCTTCAGAATAGTCAAATGTGACTACTAATATGGTAAGTATACATAATTTGATAGAAGTTTTCATCTTCATAGAGTTCGTGTTAAAATAGTCGGAAAGTTACGTTTAATGCAGTAAATTTTGGAAAAATTATATTTTTTTGTAATTTTCATAGAAGACACTTCACAATAGACAAATATGATTGATAATATGATAAGTTTGATCAATTTGATAAAACTTTTCATTTTTAAAGATTTCGTGTTAAAATAGTCGAAAGTGATGTAAAATAAAGTAAATATTTGAAAATTTATATTTTTTTTTAATTTTCATAGAAGTTGCTTCAGAATAGACAAATATGATTACTAATCTAGTAAGTTTGCTTAATTTATAAATTTTTTCATTTTCATATTATTCGTGTGAAGATAGTCGAAAACTGAAGTTCAATGCAGTAAATTTTCGAACTTTTACATTTTCTTTTAATTTTCATAGAAGTTGCTTTAAAATAGAAGATTATGATTACTATTATAGTAAGTTTCCTTAATTCGATAAAAGTTTTCATTCTCATTGAATTCCTCTGAAAATAGTCGAAACCTGGAATTTAATGCAGTTAATTTTCAATGTTTTATATTTTCTTTAAATTTTCATAGAAATTGCTTCAGAATAGACAAATATGATTACTAATCTGGTAATTTTGCTTAATTATATAAATGTTTTCATTTTCATATTATTCGTGTGAAGATAGTCGAAAACTGAAGTTTAATCCAGAAAATTTTCGAACTTTTATCTTTTTTTTTTATTCTTATTGAAGTTGCAACAGAATAGTCAAACGTGACTACCAAAATAATAAGGGTGCTTAATTTTATAAAAGTTTTCATTTTCATAGTATTCGTCATGAAATAGTCGAAAAGTGAAGTTTTATGCAGTAAATTTTCGAAGTTTTACATTTCTTATAAATTTCAAAGTTCTTGCTTCATAATAGACAATTATTATTACTAATATTGTATGTGGGCTTAATTTGATAAAAGTTTTCAACCTCATTAAATTCGTGATAAAATAGTCGAAAAGTTATGTTTAATGTAAGTTTTCAATGTTTTATATTTTTTTTTGTATTTTCATAGAAGACGCTTCAGAATAGTCAAATATTCTGAGCGAACTAATATGGTCAGTTCGCTTAGTTTGATAAAAGTTTTCATTTTCTTATTATTTCTGTGGAGATAGTCGAAACATAGATTTCCTGTAATCTACAGTTCCTGTAAACATTAAATGCAGTAATTTTTTGGATTTTATAATTTTTTTTAATTTTCATAGAAGACGCTTCATAATAGTCAAATGTGACTACTAATATGGTAAAATTACCTAATTTGATAGAAGTTTTCATCTTCATAGTGTTCGTGTGAAAATAGTCGTATAATGAAGGTTAATGCAGTAAATTTTCGAAGTTCTACATTTCTTATAAATTTCAAAGTTCTTGCTTCATAATAGACAATTATTATTACTAATATTGTAAGTGGGCTTAATTTGATAAAAGTTTTTATCCTCACTGAATTAGTATGAAACTAGTCGAAACCTGAAATTTAATGCAGTAAATTTTCCAGCTTTTATATTTTTTTTAATTTTCACAGAACACGCTTCAGAATAGACAAATATGATTACTAATATGGTAATTTTGCTTAATTTGATAAAAGTTTCCATTTTCATCGTTTTCGAGTGAAGATAGTCGAAAAGTGAAATTTAATGCCGTATATTTTCGAACTTTTATATTTTTTTTATTTTTATGGAAGTCCCATCAGAATAGTCAAATGTGACTACCAAAAGAATAAGATTTCTTAATTTCATAAAAGTTTTCATTTTCATAGTATTCGTCATTAAATAGTCGAAAAGCGAAGATTAATGCAGTAAATTTTTGAACTATGATATTTTTGCTATTTTCCTAGAAGTCCCTTCAATTTGTCATTTGTGACTACTAAGATGGTTAGTTTACATAATTTGATAGAAGTTTTCATCTTCATAGAGTCCGTGCGAAAATAGTTGAAAACTGGAGTAAAATGCTGTAAATTGTGGAAGTTTTATATTTTTTTTTATTCTCATAGAAGACGCATCAGAATAATCAAATTTGACTACTATTATAGTCAGTTCGTTTATTTTGATAAAAGTTTTATTTTATTATTATTATTTCAGTGAAGATAGTCGAAACATAGATTTCCCTGTAATTTACAGTTTCTGTAAAGATAAAATGCAGTAATTTTTCGAATTTAATATTTTTTTTTAATTTTCATAGAACAGGCTTCACAATAGTCAAATGTGACTACTAATATGTTAAATTTACCTAATTTGATAGAATTTTTCATCTTCATAGTGTTCGTGACAAAATAGTCGTAAAGTGAAGTTTTATACAGTAAATTTTCGAACTTTTACATTTTCTTTTGAATACATTTTCTCATGATTTCGCTTGAAACAATAAGATTGACTGTTTTGAGTATTGATGAGCTGAAGTCAAGTCGAGTGAGTTGAGAACATGATTTTGATTCAAAAATCTAGTTTGATTGATTTGATAGTTGAATATCAGAAGTCAAGTCGAGTGTATTGAAAACATGCTTTTGATTAAACATCTAGTTTGATTAATTTAAGTATTGTACAGCCGAAGAGAAGTCAAGTGTTTTGAGAACATGATTTTGATTCAAACATTTAGTTTGTCTGATCTGAGAATTGAACAGCAAAAGACAAGTCGGGTATACTGAGAACATAAGTTTGATTTGAGAATTGAACATCCGATGTCATGTCGTGTGTATTGAGAACATGATTGTGATTCAAAAATCTAGTTTAACTGATTTGAGTGTTGAAGATCAGAAGTCGAGGCTTGATTCAATACTCAAATCAAGAAAACTAGATGTTTCTGATCTGAATGCACTCTACTTGTCTTCATATGTTTAATACTCATATCAGTCAAAGAAGATGTATCAATCAATATAGTATTCTCAATTCACATGATTTGTATTCTGATGTTCAAAATTTTTTTTTCACCTGAAGGCATTTGATGCATTCACATATTTAGTGGTACACAATGGGATGTTCTTTTACTCAAATCAGTCAATTGAGATGCCTAGATGTCTATTCACAACCTGTTATTGATTGAATCATCTAGTTTGACTGATTTCAGTATTGAACATCAGAAGTCAATTGAAGAGCGTCTATTGAGAACACTTCTGACTGAAACACCCAAGTTGAGTTGTTCCAGGATTGAACTTCAGAAGTCAAGTCAAGCATATTGGGGAGACGTTTTGTTTGAGTCTCCTAAATTGAGTGTTTTAATATTTTTTAAAACAAAAATCCTTAAAGTTAATTTCTTTGAATCAGGGCAATTATAATAAAGTTCTTAGAAAATTCCATTGTAAGAAAAGTTTTTTTTTTTTATTAATTATACAATGAAATAAGTACATTTAAATCATCTCATAATTAGAATAAAATAAAGGATTTGAAAAATTTGTACAATTACAAAATAAAATTACCAAAATATACATACAAATATAAAGACATTTTACTTTGTTTGACAACTTAAATTAGAACAAAGAATATTTTTTTACAATTTACACAATGGTTATGAGAAACTCAATTTCATTGGTAACCTAAAAGATGATTTTTTTTTAATTTTAACCTACTGTCTAACACTTGAAAAACATTTAAAATTATAATGTTTTTAGGATGTAAAACCTGATTAATATTAAAAAAAAATAGCAAAAAAACATTTACGGAACATTTACAACATTTTAAAACTAAATTAAAAAAGGTTTCAACTCAAGTTTATATTTTTGTTAAAAATTTTTTTTTCTTTATATAGAAACTATATTTTTGTGTATTGTTAAGTTTATTTTGTATAGAAAATTGTGATAAAGGCTGTTTTTTTCCTTGACGATAGGGCAGGGTGTGAGGGTGTTGGTTGGTGGTCTGGTCTTGGGGGTTTGGTTTGGTTTGGTAGGAAAGAGCACAGCTAATACTGATGATGGAGAATAAGATGTGTTTTTTTTTAGTTTTTTGTTTAGTCGAGAGAGAGGGGGGTAGTCGCTCTTTGGGGTAGTCCAAGTGGCGGTGGAGGATGACTAGGCGGCAGGCACGGCCATAGGGGTGACTGACGGGGGAGGGATAGGGGCAGCAAACGCTGCGCATTCTGGTCCTGCCTATCCACTAAGCTCTGCCCTGCAAAACAAACAAAATTTCTCTTATTTTTCTTAAAATAATTTTAAATAAATAATAAACAATTTTAAACTATTAACAATAATACATCTATTGCTTATTCAATACTCAAATAGATATCTATCTATTTGAGTATATATATCTACTCATAATATATATCTATCTATAATATATATAATAATAAATCTATTATTATATATAAATCTATAACCAATCTTGTCTGAATTCTTGCCACCGACCATTGTCTGAATGAATAATAAAATATACGTAATTTTGTGATAATCGAACTAAAAATGATTCCTTGAATGTTTCGACACAGGTAAAACTAGGAATACCTGTTAATTTCAGTTTATGTTGGATCATTCAAATAAATTTTAAAGGAAACAGTGAGTTTTTGTAAAAAAGTCATATATTTGTAAAATAAATACCTTTACAAATAACGGCATTAAAAAGAAAGAAGAATGAAAAGTAAATTCTCTGAACATAAGTCAGGAGAAATTAATGGAGAGATTACAATTCATTTCTGATATAGAATAAACTTAACCAGTTAATTTCCACGAAAAACTTAGTCCCATTTTTGGAAATCTAATTGTTGTTTAGACGATGCTTTTTTATTATTTCACGTATTTACAGTTAATTCATGTTATACATATTATGAATAACACACACACACACACACACACACACACACACACACACACACACACACACACAATAATATATATATATATATATATATATATATATATATATGTAAATTTTTTAACCACAAATTCTTTATCTTCAATAAAGAAAATTTTATTTCCCAGAAATCGGTCTGTTTTTCAGGTTCAAATCAAACTTTCAAAGCCAACGTTTTCATTTAACTATCGTATTTAGAACTAAGCATTGAACAGATGCATGCAATTCCAGAAGTATATAATAAACCATTACATTAGGGGTTTAAAATGTCAGCTTAAATACGAATGTTTTAAAGTAATATTATAAAGACACATTCCTTTCATTATTGTTATTTTATGTTGGGTAAAATAACCAATAAATGTATATGGAATATACATATGAGCCGTTTATTTTGAAAGTGGCCTAATTCCATTTTCCAAAAAAATTTAGCTAGCTATTTAAATAATACATTTTTACGTTATCTTTACCTTTTGCAGCAAATTGTACAAAATTTATTTAAAATTACTAAGTTTTTTTATAACAAAAATTAGTTGATAAATAAAATGACAATATTTTTAAATTTTGTAAAATGCAAACCCTTAAATATCTCGATTTTAACATAAATGGAATTAGGCCACTTTCAAAATAAGCGGCTCATATATGGAATATGGGTTTTGTTACTTTTAAATATGCTTACATATACCTTGAATTGATGTTTCATTTATTCATGTAACAAAATAAATAAAATTATTTCCTTTTAAATATTTTTTTGTTTTATTAAATATACTTATTGCGTGTATATTTTGATTCATTTAAACAATAATATATCAAAAACTTGGGACATAAGAATCATTGTTTTCATGTTAATAACAGTTATTTCTGTAAATCACGTTCAGAGAATCTATATTTTTAAGTGTTGTCTTAATTTCTTAACACTGAGTGACACAAGGGGTCACGGGTCGTCTAGTAAGTTACAACCATTAGATTAAATTTGTAAGGAGTTCAGTGCCTGTTAACTTCTCAATCACTGAATAACCCTTGTGAGGCATGTGACTGATGATGACACTAAGCGTTCGAAACGCGTCGTCGTAAAAAAAAATTCCTTGTGGTGAAGACACCACAAATGTGTCTAAATAGGGTTGGCTTTGCTTGCTCGATGATTTTTTGGTTTTAAAAAACTTAACCTATATAACCTATACCACTTATAAACATTTTTTTTTACTCAAGTTGATCCACCGAACCTCACTGTCAACATTTCAAACGTATTTGAGCAGTTAATACCACTTTTTTACACAAAAAATAGTACAAACTCTCTTCTCCGTTATTATCATCAGAAAAACCTCACCGAGCACTCAAACACGCGTTTAAACTCGTAATCCTCCTCTAGCCTTCCATATAAAAACAAGACATGCTACATAGTTAAAACCACATGATCGTGACAAACACAAAAAAATAAATTTGAAATTAGAATGTACAGAGAGAACAAATTTAAAAAAAGTCCCTTTACTTTTTCATCACTTATAGAATTAGAAAACCTACATTGAAGCATCAGTAAACACCTTCACAAAGACTGCTTCTGTACTCTTCAAAGAAGCTTACTTCGAATGCTGATGATGTTCAACCTTTTTCGGAGTTAGCTTCCAAACAGAACTCTAATTTGTGGTCGTAGGTTAACATAACCTCCTACTAACAGGTGCCTAGATTCCTGTTCCACACCATTATATAAAATAAATTCCCTTTGTATTTATTTTATTTACTCAGAATTATACCTACTCTATACACACTTTGAGAGGGCAGGTTTTTCCCAGTCTCAACGTGTTCGCCTCTGGACTAGTAAGTCCGGGGTTCAATAACCGCTCTGACCCTCGATTTATTCACGTGGGAGGTAAGAACTCCAATGAGCACAATGAAATCTGTACAGATACACACTGGCCTGATACTGTAGCAAGTAGTTGATTTGAATTTCGTTTGCTTTTATCATGATTTGCTAGCTTTAAAAAAGTGAGTCCTGCCTACCCGCGTACTAAATAACAAGTATGCCTAGAATAAAAGCAAATTTGAGCTCAATATCTAAAACTGGAAATCGTAAAAGAAACTCCAGATCTAATGACAGTTATGGACTGTACTAATAATTATATTTTATTCTATTCTATAATTTCTATTTATATTTTAGAATACCACGTATCATCTCTGAATTTTTGGAAAATACCCGACAAACATGGGCCCTTTGTCTAGTATTATATAAAAATTCAGAATCAATGTTAATATCAACTGCCTGAACTACACTAGCGTTGTGCTAGTTTCACTAGCGTTGTGCTAGTTACACTAGTGTTGTGCTAGTTTCACTAGCGTTGTGCTAGTTACACTAGCGTTGTGCTAGTTACACTAGCGTTGTGCTAGTTACACTAGCGTTGTGGTAGTTACACTAGCGCTGTGCTAGTTACACTAGCGTTGTGCTAGTTACACTAGCGTTGTGCTAGTTACACTAGCGTTGTGCTAGTACACTAGCGTTGTGCTAGTTACACTAGCGTTGTGGTAGTTACACTAGCGTTGTGCTAGTTACACTAGCGTTGTGCTAGTTTCACTAGCGTTGTGCTAGTTACACTAGCGTTGTGCTAGTTACACTAGCGTTGTGCTAGTTACACTAGCGTTGTGATAGTTACCTAGCGTTGTGCTAGTTACACTAGTGTTGTGCTAGTTACACTAGTGTTGTGCTAGTTACACTAGCGTTGTGCTAGTTACACAAGCGTTGTGCTAGTTACACTAGCGTTGTGCTAGTTACACTAGCGTTGTGGTAGTTACCTAGCGTTGTGCTAGTTACACTAGCGTTGTGCTAGTTAC
Organism: Hermatobates lingyangjiaoensis; assembly: GCA_026182355.1. Taxonomy (NCBI): domain Eukaryota; kingdom Metazoa; phylum Arthropoda; class Insecta; order Hemiptera; family Hermatobatidae; genus Hermatobates; species Hermatobates lingyangjiaoensis. The sequence goes on from JAPFBL010000736.1 coordinate 11,371, forward strand.
ACTACCGTTGTGCTAGTTACACAAAGTACAGCAGAATGGAATGCTTTATGCGAGAACATTCCTTATGAAGTTACGATCACAAAGGACCCCAGGCTGTAAAGCTAGTATACATGGTCACCTGTCAGAATATCTACTATAGGTCACCTTCACAAAAATAACAATACATTTGAATTCTCAATGTAATATTTTTATTTTGTAGTCAAACTAGCAGGCGTGCCCGTCTTTGATTGGGATTATACAAAAATTCAGAGATGATAGGTGATATTCCAAAATATATTAGAAATTATAGGACAGTCGAAAATATCTTTATTAGTACAGTCAATAACTGTCATTAGAGCTGGAGCTTCTTTCACGTTTTGCAGCTTTAGATACTGAGCTCAAACTTGATGTTATTCTAAGCATACTTCTTATTTAGTAAAAAGATTTCACATAAACTTGATACTTTCGTCACGAGGGCAATAGCCTCTTCAAAGAGGGTTGACAGCTAGCGGATAGTTTTTTACTTTTTCTTACTGTACCCCTTTGTTTCCCCAAACATCCCTTTCTGGACATTAGTCCTTTCCTGCGCTTTCACCCTTTTAACATACCACTCTTCCCTCCCACTCTTCTCAACCTCTCACCAGATGTTTTCTGCATCTACTGTTGCAGTTCGGTTTTTGACTCTGAAGAAGACCGCTAGTTACGGTTGACAGATCTTAGTCTTGTTTTCCCATTTCATATTGTGGTTTAATCATAGATTATATTCTTATTTAGTATGCGCATAGGTAGGACTCATTTAGTTTTGTCCTCATGAAATTCGAAATAATACTCATAAGTGAACAAAATTGTGATAAACGCAAACGAAATTCAAATCAACTAATAATACCTAATTGCTAAAGTAAAAACTATGTATATTTTTACTACATGCCTGTTTAGCTAGCTAAAAACAGTATAAAAGTCTATAACTTTTAATTCTGACCATGTCAGAAAATAGACATGGTCCAAAACCGTCTATTTTTTAGCATAGTTGTTTATTTCAACCAGCAGGGTGAAATAGTTTAATTACATGGTAAATATTATTAATTATCATTATTTATTAATAAATTATTATTAATTATTAATATGTTAAACAACTTTTTATTGTAGGGTAAAAAGCTAATGAAATGGTCTCCACATATAAAATTAAATCGTATAAACAACGCGTTTCGAACACCGAGTGTTCTTTCTCAGGTATTAACTAAAAAATACGTCATCAGAGAGTTGTCAATAGTACAATGTAAATGTAGTACAAAATAAAATAAAATAAATATTTGTACTATAGATAACTCTCTGATGACATTGTATTTTTTAGTTAATGCCTGAAGAAGAACACTACGTGTTCGAAACGCGTTGTTTATACCATTAAATTTTTATATATGGGAGACCATTTCATTAGCTTTTTACCCTACAATGACTAAATACCACATAAAAAGTGATGGCACTACGTTAGAATTACAAGTTTTTATGCTAACACATGAAGTTAGCATTCATGAACTATAAACAGACACGACCTTTTGAAAAATCTAATTCTGCGATATTTTATATAATTCTTCTTTGCGAGATACAAAATTTAATTCTTCCACATCTCTGGACTAAAAAAATTAATCCGGCTTTAAAATGAATAAGAGGAATAGAGCGGATGCAATTTGATGAAATACTTTTAATATTCATTTTAAAGATTCAATTTTTCCTTTCGTGAATTAACGGATTTATATATTTCTTTATAGAGATTTGTTACAAATATGTTGAAATACTGAAGGAATGAGTTTGATTTGATGAAACTTATAACTGTGTGGATTTATTATTGAAAAGAGTGACTAAAGGTGATAACATATGACAGACAGGACAATGACAATTACTACACGCTAACTATGATGTTATTCTTAACCCTTTCAGTGCTAAAGACGTATATATTCGTCAAAGCAAAACTGCCTACCACTGCGCTTGACGAATATATACGTCATTTTTTTTTTTTGTATAGCATTGAGAATTTCATCTCAGTGAATTATACTTGGTTTCCAACAATATTTTGCCTGGGTTGCATGTCTATTTAGGTAATTTTTATTACCGGTAAGAACGTCACGCGGGCTACCTGCGGCATTGTGTTCTGACCACGCCAGGTCCTAATCCGACCCTCGGCTCTCTCCTTTATGAAGACCGTGGCAGACCTCAGTCTGCTTTCGACAAACCCTGTGATCACTTGTGCTGTGCTCCTTCCCTATTTATTCTCGTTTTACTTGTGTTCTGACCCCTGCTTTTGATTTTGAATTTACCGATTGAAAGCGAGGAAAGAAATACTATTAAAAAAGATATTGTTAAAAATACCTGTGTTGAAAATTTTCAGTTATTTTAAAAGAAAAAATTAGTTATAACATTAAATTGTATGTTTTGTTATTGGGCTAGGTCATATAAAAGAAAATAAACTCCTTCCTAGGCCAACGTTTCGATGTATTTGTACATCATCTTCAGGGCTAAAACTAGAGCTCTGAATTTTAGCCCGGAATAAACTTTATAGTGGAACCTTCATTGTTCACCCTCCTTGTTTGTTAAAATGATAGATGGACTATAACAAAGTAGTGTTTTTCGTACCTATAACCAATTGATTCTCATGTAACTTAAATAACCATTAGCACACTTTCCAAGGTAAAACTAATTTCCTTTTGTTTGATACTTTGAAATAAATGTGTACTTAACAACTCTGATTATAAAATAACCTTTTGCATGTATCTGTTGATCTCAATAATTTGTGTTAGTTCTCTATGTGAGTTGTAGATTGTTTTGGTAAATGTATTATAGTTCTTACTCTAATTTTAGCCTTGAAGATGATGTACAAATACATCGAAACGTTGGCCTAGGAAGGAGTTTATTTTCTTTTATATGACCTAGCCATTAATAACAAAACATACAATAGAATAGAAGAGGTCAAGAACAATTTATTGAGATTATAACATTAAAGATACTTTTACACACATATATTATAATATATATGTAAAAAAAGAAAACTAAAATTTTAACTTTGCCCGTGCAGGTACATAGCTCTGATTAAAAAAATGTACAGAAACTTTAGGTTCTTCAAAAAAAAAATTAGCACAGGGTAAAAATAATGTTTTGAAATTGATCCTTCAAGAACATGAAGTGTTACTGTTTAGCAGCAGTAAAAGGGTTAATGAGCGGAGAAACCTAGAGACAGAAGGACAGACCCATTCAACATTCCATAAATCTATATCCTTATAAAACTCTGATGACCGATTTTGTTAAATTGTTTTCTTGCCTCCATGCATTGTCTGAAAAAGTAATAAAATATACGACATTTTGTGGGATTCCATGTAAAGTTGTAAAAGTGTATATATGCTATCTTGGAAAGAAGACGGTGTTTGGGGGGGGGGGGGGGGGGGGGCATTATGGAGAATGGGCCAGGAAGGCTGAGCATCCCTGATATATAGACTATTCTATCAATGACCAAACCACAATATGAAATGAGAAAACAAGACTACGATCTTTTAACCGTAACAAGCGGTATTCGTCAGAATCAAAAACCCAACTGAAACACTAGATGCAGAAAACATCTGATTTATGTTAAATCGTTTTATACTATTCAACAAATGAGAATGTCAAACAAAAAATTATTCTTACATTAATATAGGCTTGATAGGAATAAGAAGTAACAAAAGAAAAAAAAAACTCTAAAGTTTGATTGTATACTTAAATGCACCAGCAGTCGTAAGTACATTACTTAAAGCTTTACATGACAGGAGGACAGCGTCATGTTCCCTTAACCAACCATTTTTTTTACAAAAACGTTCTTTTTTCAGACCAATTTTTTTAAAGTTCTTTACTTTATGCTGAATACGAAATTCAAGTCTATTTTTAATTTTTAATCTATTTTTGTATGCAATTGTGATTTGAAATTCCTCTTTCAGCAGAGACGAAATAACTTGCCACTACGCAAATTGCGACTTTTTTTTAGAACATTTTTATTAATTTTTTGTGACTAAAAATTCATTTATTGAAGAATACACAATTGATTATTCAAGTTTGCTCTTTATTCAGAAGAAAAAGAAAAGAAATTACAGTCATTATGTGTGATATTCATCAAAAAAAGGGAACCACACATAAAGGTACAAGACACATCTTTGCTCTTTATTCAAAAACGAAAAAGAAAAGAAAAAGAAGTGTACGATAACAGCCTCAGGCATCGATAGAAATGACGAGTAAAGCCGCTTCCCTCTGATTTTGAAAGCGTAAGTTTTGGCGAGTTAACTCGCCAATGACTGTAAAATACAATGTTGGTGATTGCGAGTGTACTCGTCTCGGCCGGGTAAGGGGTTAACAGAACCTATGCTGGACAAACCCACGCACCTTTGCCAACAGGTTATTAAAAACGGGTTCTTTTATTTAAGAACAAATTTAAATATTTAAAACCACTGACTGTAAACTTCCCCCCGGACTTTGCCACGCCTGGGTAAACTCAGCTTTATCCGGTTATTATGAATTATAAAAGCTAATAAATTAGATTGTAAAAAAAAACTCTATGCTGGCTTTACGTCAAACCATGTGTAAAACAACAAACCAAAAAACCTTTATTCTTTCATTATATTTATTACCTACGACTTAGACCCCAAAAGAAACATCAGACATAGCTCCGTGTGCAAAAGGAAAAAAAAACAGCCTAACTCACAAGGAAACGGCTACAAAAAAATAGATAAAGAAATTAATGCCCAACGAATACTATTTATAGAATATTATATAATTCTCATTTACATATACCTTTCAAATGAAAAACATCTCAATAATTATTTCTTTACAATTCCATCCCAATTATGTAGTTTATATCATTATCCTACAAGATGAAACGAAGCAGTTTCTTACTTCTTCGTTACTGATGCACAATAATCAACGCATATAACAAAAATCATATATATATACTTCGAAACTTAAAGAATGACGAATGAAAAACAGATACTACAAATCACATTCAATATTTCGACCCTTGTAACCGTTGTCCTCAGGAAAGGAAGTTGAGCGATGAGAAGAAAATCAAACATATATATAGGTGTGTTATCTAATCGGGATTAGGTCAATTTTCTAGGTTCAAAAATCAAACTCTCATTGCCGACGTTTCAATTTTATTTTAAAACCTTTTTCACAGGCATAAGTAAGAATTTTTTGACTAACAAAATGAAATTTACATCATTTAAAGGAACAACAATCTTAAACGGAAAAAAACTTCGAGTAGACTTCGAGGGTCATCTTCAGGCTATTAAACTACTTATATTAACTACATATACGGATTACATACTACATGGGCGTTATATATATATATATATATATATATACTAAATAATCACAATAAACACGTGATGAAAACTAATGAACGTATAAGCCACAAGGAAAAAGTAAAAAACACAGAAAATATGCTCTAAGGTCTTTCAATTATATGTCATCAGAGAGCAACTGATGCTCTCATCGGTCATCAGTTGCTCTCTGATGACATATAATTGAAAGGCCTTAGAGCATATTTTCTGTGTTTTTTACTTTTTCCTTGTGGCTTATACGTTGATATATATATAATATGTGATCAAACCACAATATGAAATGGGAAAAAAAAGACGAAGATCTTTTTTTTAGACCATAACAAGCGGTCTTCATCAGAGTCAAAAACCTAACTGAAATCTTTTTATCGAGTCTTGTTTTCTCATTTCATATTGTGGTTTGATTATTGATTGTTATTTCACGTGTTTATGTGTAATCTTTATATAGAAATAAACTATTTTTCTTTTTTATCTAGTTTTGGTCTAGGTCAACTATTATAGTATAGTATAGTATAGTCAACTAGAAATTCAATAGTATATCAACAGTTTGATAGAATAGGTCTATTAAGTAATCGGGATTGTGTCAATTTTCTAGCTATTATAATTATATTTAAATTCTATAATTGTATACATGATTGTACACTGGTTGCACAGAATCATAATATAGGACAGGTTGCATTAGGCTGCACTGGTCCTCCCACGAGAAATAAATACGTAAAACGAATGTTTGCCCTTTGTGATACCACACAATGACCATTCTTCATTTGTATTTAGAGGCGGGATGTTTAACGTTGTCTGACATTGTACAGGCTTGGGACTGACTGGTGAAAGTCCTCTCTTTTATAATGGTATGGTCGAAGACTCTGGTACCTGATTAAATCAAACAGGCTTAAGATCTTCTCCGAAGGATGACGAACTCCCGATTTTTTTTCCACCTTTCAGCGTGAATAAATCAAGGGTCGGAACCCAAGGCGAGCACGTAAGCAACTGAGCTACCATAATATATATTAGAAATAGGTAAAACCGTCATACTTCGTAAGATGATCATGGAGTTGGAGCGCTTTCGGACATTGTCCATCTGCGATCGCAACAAACCTGTACAAAAAGAGGTTTGTTGCGATCGAAGATTGACAACGTCCGAAAGCGCTCCAACTCCATGATCATCTTACGAGGTATAACGGATTTACCTAATTTCTAATATAAATCATACTAACATCAGTGGTATTAACAATATGCATATATTTACCATAATATAACTAACTAAACACTTGTACTTACTTGAGAGATTTGTATCTTTCTTTTTCATTGTTCTCCGGTTGTTCACATTCGAACGACGCAAGGGCAAGAGCTGTAAAAAGTAAAAAAACAAGACATCAGTAAAAGCATCAAAGTTGTTTTTTTTTTGATGATGCGATCTGACGATGATGATGACTTACCATCTTCGTTGAGGACTGGGGTTGCCTGAAGATAGGTAATGACTTTAGGCTGTTTGGGAAAAGGACAATGGACTTGTTTCCAAGTGATGAACTCTGTCACCTGCTTGGCTAACTGCCAAAACTTTTCAAAGTTGACGTGACCATTCGATAATCTGCGAACAAAAAAAGTCAAGAAAACATTACCAACTACATATATCTCTTGTCGAAAGGGTCACACAAAACATAATTATATATCAACTTCCTCCCCAAGGGATGATGTGCGAAGATTTTTTTCACCTTCTGGAAGAACATCATAGGTAAGAGTAGGTGTCCTCCCCCGGATCTACAGTGCAACCTTGCTATTCACGGTGGTTATGTCCCTTTCTGTAGGCGACCCCAAAAAAAAAACACTATACCAGAGAAATACTTGTCAGTGGAACTAAAATAATCAGAAAATAAAATAACTTCCATCAGTTACAAACCGCAAAAGCACTAAAAAAAAAAAAAAAAAAGTAAACCAAGAATAAATATTCAGACTGGTACCAGTGAGAAAGTACTCAAATTATACATCTCTGGTGACACCAATTTTCTCTTTTATATTTGAAAATGGCACTAATACTGAGTTAGAAGTTCAAGATAAGAAGTTTTTTTAAATTTCAATATGTTGAAGGATTATCGCAAAGAATATAAAAAGTCTTGAAAAGATTATTACTTAAGTTAAAGATTTCTTTAACACGCTGTGTTTCTCAATTACCCTAAGGACTTGAGATATACGTTTCCACAGAGGAATAAAAAGTTTATTTTTTTTTTTAAATTTGTGATTGCTATTAGATTGTGCGAATGAAGAAAGTGCCTATATCCAAGCCAAGATGTGAAATATATACTTATAAAACGAAAAAGAATCAACTGTTTTCTAACAACCTCCATAAGTATCATGATCTAGAGAACTAAAAATGAACACTATTTGAATAGTAATAATATCCTATTATTTAGCTGGACTTTTCTTGTATCTCCTGGAATATTATCACGCACCCCCTGGGGGGTTTAAGTAGCCTCTAGGTTAGGAGCCTTTACAGTATACCACCCTCAATCTTCTTATCCAGGTTATTCATCAGAACGCCAACCTTTGTATAGAAGCTATAGAACCTTAGCTCAATATGTGACCGCCTTCTACGATATCTGACTACAAGCAGCGTTGACCATTTAATAAGTCATAACCTATAAGGTTATACGAATATGAATACAGCTCTATATAATGACGGAATCATTTACCATTTGTTTGATCTTCTATTGACCTAAAAGACCTTGTAACATTTACACGAAACTCTGACCACATTATAAATCTTACCCTATACAACTGTACGAATATGAATACAACACTTACACATAATAGAAGACCGTAAGGCAGAGAAATTATAACTTTTAACCTATAAGACATTAAAATTAGGAATCTGACTCTTCTATAGACGGAATAATTTACCATTTGTTTGATTTATTTAATTGACCGGAAAGGCCATGTGACACTTACAAGCAACATTGACCACATTATAACTTTTGACCTGTATGACTGACTATGCGATTATAAATACATACGTCCACGTGACAGAAGAATTTACTAATTTAATGACCTCCTCCTGACTTCACATGAAAGACCATGTGACACTTACAAGAAATACTTACCATATTATAACGGTCGAACTATATGACTGTGCGTTTATGAATACTACTCTGTCACATGACGGAATAATGTATCACTTGTCTGGCCTTCGAATGACCTAAAAGACCAAGTGTCACTTACAAGAAACACTGACCATATAATAGCTGTTGACCTATAAGACTGTGCGATTTTGAATACATGACAGAATAATTTACCGCTTGTCTGACCTTCTCTTGACCTAAAAGTCCACTTAACTCTGATAAGCAACACAGATCACTTTATTACTTTTAACCTATAAGACTATACTCGTACAATTATCAAGTAATTGTCCACATATGGAATAATTCACTACTTAACTGACCTTCTCTTGACCCTTACAAGTGACCACATTATAACTCTTGACATATAGGACTAATACGTTAAAATCATGCAAGGCCTAATTATTACAAACATTATAAATGAGACACTTAACTTAAGATAATTTGAGTTTACACTTAAAATAATTTGAGCGTTATACTCGTATAAAGTGACCATACGTCTCGATTTTGGCGGACAGTCCCGCGACCCGCAGATTATTAATAATGTTCCACTTTTTAGAAAATATCTGCATTTCTTATTTTACATGTACTGTAAAAATATATTATCTATGTAGGGTAAAAAGCTAATGAAATGGTCTCCACATATTAAAATTTAATCGTATAAACAACGCGTTTCGAACACGTGTTCTTCTTCAGGTATGAAATTAACAAATTAGTGCACGATAATGAGGAAATACTACTTGCCTCAATGAGCAAATTCCTATGTGTACAACTTTTCTTAATTTATTTATATAATAAAAAAAAAAGTTCTATTTTCTCTTCATTCTTATATTTGTTGTTTGTATATCGTTATACGAGTAGTTCTCTGTGTTATATTTTCAATATGTTTCCTGCACTTAGTCTTAGAGCAAATGTAAAGGCTCAGCCTAACCTTTAGGAAAAAAATATCAAAGAAATGTACCACCTGCCTTCCAATATGAAAGAGATGTCCACTCCATACCCTCATCCACTTCTATCCAATTCCCAGTCAGTTGTACCAATGCACTCACGCTTAGGTTCGTACTCTCTTCCTTATTTTATTTTTATTTTGTACTACATTTACTTTGTACTATAGATAACTCTCTGATGACATTGCACGACCATCCTATTCCCAGTCAGTTGTACCTCAGACACTCACCCTTAGGTTCGTACTCTCTTCCTTATTTTATTTTTATTTTGTACTACATTTACTTTGTACTATAGATAACTCTCTGATGACATTGTATTTTTTAGTTAATGCCTGAGGAAGAATACTACGTGTTCGAAACGCGTTGTTTATGCCATAAATTTTTGTATGTGGAGACTATTTCATTAGCTTTTTACCCTACAATGAGTAAATACCACATAATAACTGATTCCACTACGTTAGAATTATATCACCTATTATTTATTAAGTATTATGGTGAATATAAAAAAATACATAAAAAGAACACATAGAATACATGCAGAGTAAACTAAATTAGGCAATGTAGCACTAAATTAGGCAATGTAGAGAGTTAGATTTACTCGGTGGTGTTCGAGCATTGTCGTTACCTCTCGGCCTAATTCAGATAAGTGCAGACAGTGCGGTCTGTTTTCAATACGACGTTCTGTTTGACTCATTATTTCATTGAAGAATGTAGAGAAATAGCAAGGTACAGCAACAGGACGTGTTTTTTCTAGTATTAATGAAATATGGACAACTCAAAAAACGCAGTTAAACATTAAAACTTTGAAATCTATATTAAGTGTAAAATATAATTTAACCAATTCATGTGAAATATTCACGGATCAAAAAATATGACCGTCTAAGAAAAACATTATTTATTTAAATAAAAAATGTAATATGATTAAAAATGATGACGTTCAAATTATTTGTAACAATATTTTTAGTTACCAATAATTAATAATAAATACATGTTTGTACAAGTATATGAATGTATATAATAAAATAAAACAAGATTTCAAATAAACACATCAAATAATTATTAATAATCAAACCACAATATGAAGTAGAAAAAAAGACTAAGATCTTTCAAACACACCAAGCGGTTTTCGTCAGAGTCAAAAACCCGATCGTAGTCTTTTTTTCACATTTTTTTTGGTTTGATCATTGAACAATAAAATATATATATATATATATATATATAATTGTGATTATCATTTAATTCCATTTGTCCAACTTGGTCTTAATAAACATGTGATCACTTTAACAAAGTACAACTTTTACAATGGTTAGAATAATCGACAATAATTACTAAAGATCCCACCAACGACCAACGAATATTACCATGCACAACAGTGCATGTCGTAAATAGCAGTTCCGGACCAGAGGCCCACTACTGATAGATTCTCATCCTGCTGTTTTTGTTGGGTCAGTAAACATTGTCTGTCAGGAATAGTGTCGTCTTCATGGTCGTATGGTCTTCCGGCTTTGCATTCTCTGAGGTACTGCATTCCTTTGGAGTCATGTGATCGTCATTTTTAGCTTAAGTAAGAAGATTTGAGGCTCGTGGGATTAGGAAAGGTTGGGAGTTGGATTTAGTTCCCGAATAAGGAGATCTAGATGGGTGGGCAGTTATTTGTCTTCATTACTGGCAAGTCGAGTAATGTAGGAATAGATAGATTCCAGACTCAAATCATGTTGAATATCAACATTTCTGGCGTATGGCGTACCATGGAGCTCTAGCTCTAAGGCGGGCACATTTACTACAAAAGCTGTGTTGGTGAGATCGTATATCTAATTTAACCTATGTATGCAGTTGATAGCTAATCTCAAGCTATCTCGTTCTTCTAGCGGGCATGAATGATTATGAATACAAATGTGTCACATGACAGAATAATTTACCCCCTGACCGACTTTCTCCTCATGTAAAAGACATACACTACACTAGTTTGTTTAGCAGATAAAACTAGATGACTTTCCTGACTTATAACAGTTTAATAATTCAGAATTTGTAGGACTCTAGTTTGAGTCTGTTAATAACGACGTGCACTACAGTACGAACTGTACTGTTTTATTGCTGGTAAAAGTCAAAGTCGAACAAAATAGTTAAAAAAAATTGTACAATCATGTATTACTGACTGCATGATTGCCTTGGTCGATGTGACCCATGCATATGTAGTAACATCAACTGGATAGAGAACAGCTGGTGTGAGTCTGAATTCTGACTACATGACTGCCATGGACGAAGTGACCCATGCATATGTAGTAACATCAACTGGATAGAGAACAACTGGTGTGAGTCTTAATTCTGACTACATGACTGCCATGGACGAAGTGACCCATGCATATGTAGTAACATCAACTGGATAGAGAACAGCTGGTGCGAGTCTGAATTCTGACTACATGACTGCCATGGACGAAGTGACCCATGCATATGTAGTAACATCAACTGTATAGAGAACAGCTGGTGCGAGTCTTAATTCTGACTACATGATTGTCATAGTCGAAGTCACCCATGCATATGTAGTAACATCAACTGGATAGAGAACAACTGTTGTGAGTCTTAATTCTGACTACATGACTGCCATGGACGAAGTGACCCATGCATATGTAGTAACATCAACTGTATAGAGAACAGCTGGTGCGAGTCTGAATTCTGACTACATGACTGCCATGGACGAAGTGACCCATGCATATGTAGTAACATCAACTGGATAGAGAACAACTGTTGTGAGTCTTAATTCTGACTACATGACTGCCATGGACGAAGTGACCCATGCATATGTAGTAACATCAACTGGATAGAGAACAGCTGGTGCGAGTCTGAATTCTGACTACATGATTGCCTTGGTCGAAGTCACCCATGCATATGTAGTAACATCAAGTGGATAGAGAACAGCTGGTGCGAGTCTGAATTCTGACTACATGACTGCCATGGACGAAGTGACCCATGCATATGTAGTAACATCAAGTGGATAGAGAACAACTGGATGTAAGTCTTAATTCCGGCGTTGCGTGTCGGCTTAGAAAGCGGTTTCTATTGATTACATGCCAGGATAGGCGGATTCTGAGAAGATTCCAGTACTGGAGACATTGATCAAGGTCCGCAGGCAGGTGGAGCCACAGCAATTGCATTTCTTACTCCCCACCACGCCATGTCGATTCATAGAATTTCTTCGGCCCATCACTCCTTAATTCTGTCTACGGTGGCAAACTTTTTCCACCGGAATATTATAAAAGTAAAATATTTTTAAATGAATTTCTGTCTATGCAAAATAATTACTTATTTCAGAAAATTCAATTAATATATGTATATATATATATATATAAATAAAAAGATTTCACATAAACACGTGAAATAACAATCAATGATCAAACCACAATAAGAAAATGGGTAAGCAAGACTAAGATCTTTCAACCGTAACAAGCGGTGTTCGTCAGAGTCAAAAACCCAACTGAAAAACTAGATGCAGAAAATACCTGGTGTGGGGTTGAGAAGAGTGGGAGGGAAGAGTGGTACTTTCACCCTTTTAAAATACCACTCTCCCACTCTTCTCAACCCCTCACCAGGTATTTTCTGCATCTAGTGTTTCAGCAGACTCTGACGAAGACCGCTTGTTATAGTTGAATGATCTTAGTTTTATTTTCCCATTTCACATTGTGGTTTCATCATATATATATATATAAACTAGAATTTAAAAAGAACACATAGAAAAGAAACCACTGAACTCACTACTATATTTCGATGTCCTCGTCTTCAGGAAAAGAAGTGAATCGCTCCAAAGGCTGATAACGACTCATTATACTATTATATTATACTGAAACTAATCAGCAGTTAACTCAATACATCTCACCAACTGATTAATGAAACTTCAGAATTGATGTGTGTTTCTATACATAGAATGAAATATTTGTGTGAATCAACCTCGAAAGACAGGAAATACAGGCACACAAGTTTTAAATGACCTCTTTTCTGAGGACCGTTCTAATTATGAAAACCTGCAGGTGTCTTAAAGATAAAAAAAAGTATCGGATAAATAAAAGGAAAGATTTCAATGATAGATATTATATATAAAGTAATATTTTATACATCTGATGGAATTATATATCAAAAAATATTTCCATTAGTAGTTGGTTCACTGATTTCAATAGTTCGTGCCAAAATAGTCATGGCAGAATGACAAAAAAAAACTGACGATTTCAAATCGAAAGGCAATTCATTACGT